>JANCMA020340827.1:0-11694 GCA_024336925.2 Zoanthus solanderi | reverse complement strand
GGGAGCTAACCTGCGATGGATTAGTGTCCCGTCCAGGGGGAGTCAAAGACTCTCATCCGCTTAACACTACAGAAACCTGAGATAAGCGCCGGCTCCATGGGCCACTAGGCTCGTAAAGGATTTAGCTTTTATATAAGATATATTGCATTTAATTTTTATCTAAAACTCCAATCAATAATATAACTCCTTAGATTTGTTTTTTAAATACTAAAAGAGTGACTGTAAATAACAAGTCATTAGTTTATTAGAAATAGAATATGGCTGGTTTTGAATAAAGAAATATCCTAAATTCGGTATAAATATAAAAGACCCTCTATTCTTTCTGCACAATTTCGGCCCACTCAACAAATTGTCTCAGCGTGACGTCGTGATCGACAATTTTTGGCGTTCTGCCTAATAAGGACAATTATGCGACTTCTCTTTGTGGGCATATACATCTGATATAGTTTATTGTTGCCCCAGTATCATTATCATCAGTACACAAGGCCAATATTTTTTCCGAAAACAAAAAAACAAAAAAATTTTTCTTTAAATTTGGGAATGCAAAGCGACAACAAGCGCCCACAAAAAACAAAAAATTCCGTCACTGAAACCGGCACTGAAATAATATCCTCGCGATCTTATTGGTTGAACGAAACATCACACCACCATGCACCGTAGCCAATCAGAATGAGGGCGGAAACTGCGTTTGATGCTCGCACGTTTACCATTTGGCCCGCGAAAAAGAACGATTTGGAGAGGGCAGCTCATTATTTGGTCGCGCGTAGTAATAATTGTGGTTTACTGAAAAGCTGTTCTATGAATCCTGATTGATGAGTGTACTCGTAGATAAAACATCAATATTGGAAAAGAAATTGTTAATTTAGCCAAATGACCTTAAACTAACACTTGTTGGCTTATTTACGTATTATTCTGCCGCTACACTACATAATACGCAGCAACTAACTGTAATTTAAGGCTCAGTGGTCAGAGATGGGGATTTGAATGCGGGAGTCCGGTTCAAATCCCCGACTCAGACTGAATGTATTTGTCCTCGGTGATCCCAGAGACAAATTCTCCACGCTTGTAAATAGCCAACTGGTTTTCCTCCTACCAGTTGGGATTCTTAACTGGGAGAGAGGAATTTTAATATATAAATTATATGACACTGAAAAGCCCCTTTGGGGGAGATGTCATTATGTGTTTATGTTTATGTTTATTTATTCCTTGCTCATTCGTCGTTCTTTAAAAGTAAATGCGTTGTTAAATTAAGAACAATAATTGCGGGGTATTCTGGAGTTAGTCCGGCTAAACTTCACTTTGCAATCTTTTAATTTGATGTGACTTCTCACTTCAGTGCGCTCAAACTCAACTACAGTTACCATCCATACAAGGAAATTTTTGCCGCATACATACACATTTTAGTTATATTGGAAAAATATACTTTCAGAACTTTTGTTATGATTGGGTACTGAAATTTGAAAAAGGTACGGAGAATTTTGCAAGCTTCTTTTAGAAACTTTGCAATCATGATATCAAGAGATTATTAAACCATGTAATTGACCACTTTCATAAATGGCGGCTATTTTAGTATTCTTTTGTCTATATTCAAATTTGCCTTGCTAGCCTCGTTTGGGTTAAAATATTCTTTTGAATTTTTCACTCAAAGACGAGGCCAGCCAGGCAAATTTTAATACCGACAAAAGAATACTAAAATAGTCGCCATTTATGAAAGTGGTCTATGTGTTTATTACAGCTGCAGCAATAATAACAATAAATAATAGGGTTTAAATTATAATATAATTTATGTATATATTGCCTATAGTAACATTTAGTTTAGTAAACTGTGAAGGGTATTAAATGTAGTTAATTGCGAACCATGTACAGTGTATCACTTTCCTTTCTGCAGAATGATTTATGTACCAATGGAGAGATGCAAACAAAAAAGATGCGCAAGAAGGTGCTGGGATTGTCGTATCTTGTTGACGAGAGTCCACCATGGTACATTGCAATCATGCTTGGATTTCAGGTTTGTTACTTATCTTTCAGTTTTTGGAAACTATCTATTGCCAATCTGCGTACAAGTTATAGAAAACACAAACGTGCTAGTTGCTAACTTGAAGCCACTATATGTTGGGCACTATGGCCACGTTGGTAGCGGGTTTTACCCCTTTAAACTACCATAAACAATAGTGAGCCTGATTGCTAGCAGCCATGGATAGCTGATTTGGCCTTTTTAGTCCTCATCAGCATGGCATAGCTACTCAAACAGGCTCAGGCTCTCAAAACCTTAGAACCTAGGAACCTTAGCTCTACAAAGAGCTAGTGAGACAAGAACAATCTTTTCTTCAACACTAAATTAGTTTATTTTTATCACTTTACAGCATTACCTGACAATGTTTGGATCTACAGTTGCTGTGCCATTCCTTCTGGCTGATTTTATGTGCTATAGCCACTTACCTTTAGTCAAGAGTGAACTTATTAGCACCATTTTCTTTGTATCTGGAATGTCTACACTTCTTCAGGCAACAATTGGAGTAAGGTATAGTGACTATTCATGGTAGCCATGGTGATAGGCCAAAGGATGATAGTGACAGTTGATGTTAGTGACAGTGATGTTAGTGACAGTGATGTTACTGAGCTTTGGTAGAAACGAAGGTCACACAAGTGTTCGAATCTCGTCAGAGCAGGAGATCGATCCCGGGACTTAATTTGTGGCTGAAGAGCCCATATCTTACCAACTGCGCCAGCCACTCGCATCTGTGGTTTCAAAGCTCAGTAATTAATTAAACTATTATATTGCCATATTGGTAAGAGCGCTTTACTTGTATCGCAGATGGTCACTGGCTCGATTCCCATTGAATCCTGGATAATTTGTTTTCAGACCTCCCTCTCGCCATACTTAACTGAACACATTAACAGGAAGATTATTTATAGATTTTTAAGATCAGTAGAAGATAAGTAAAAGAAAATAGTAATTAGGTACTTTGGAGTTGTGTTGCAAGATCCTGTCTAGTACGGAGGAAATTAGTTATGGTATCATTTTTTTCAGACTTCCGATTGTCCAGGGTGGTACATTCTCTTTCATGGGTCCAACCATAGCAATCCTAAGCCTATCAGAGTGGAAATGTCCAGCCATTCCTGATCAACCCGGCACCGGTAATGCAACTGCATAAAACATTTTATTTTGGTTTAAAGTGTTTCTGGATCAAATAATGGTAAAAACACAATGCTCGTGGGATGTGGCTATAAAGATGAACTGAAGTATAGATAGCAGTGTGCTAGTAACTAACTTGAAGCCACTATATTGTGCACCATGGCCACGTTGGTAAAGGGTTTTACCCCTTTAAACTACCATAAAAACTAGTGAGCCTCATTGCTAGCAGCCATGGACAGCTGTTTTTGCCTTTTTATGCCTCATCAGCATGGCATAGCTACATCAAACAGGCTCAGGTTCCCAAACTGAACACAAGTAATAGTAAAAGCGCAATGCTTGTGGAATGTGGCTATAATGATGAACTCAATTACAGATAGCACAAACGTGTAACTGTTAGTAGCTTACTCGAAGCCAAAAACCGTCCGAGTTCAGCAATGTATAACCATTCCTTTTTTTCTGTAAGTTTTTTTTTACAGTTTTACACAATATTATTTTCAGAACCTTAAAGATGGATGTGCCGCTGCTTCGAAATAATATTATGACACTTAGTCAATAATTATATTTAGGTTTTTGTATGGAACCATATCATTTATAAAGCTTTCCCAGTGATGTATAGCCTGATTTCTTTCTGTCTCTGTGTGGTGGATTAACATATCCCTATTAAACGTATAAAGATCACGACTAATACTAATTTATATATGTAACGCCGGAAATATTCTCAAGAAAGCAGGGAAGGATAAGCATCTATGAGAACCAAACTTTGAGAAACGTTTGACCAAAAACCTGTTGTCTTTTTAAGTTTTAGTTAGTTCAGCAAGCTTCTGTTATTAAAAAAATAAATTAGGTATTCTTAAAACTACAAAAAGAGAAAATTACTAGCTGTTTTTTTTGTTACTTATGTTGCCTTGTATAGTTTTTTTATTTCCGCTTTAGCTCGCGCCATGTCTTGTTGTACGTGTAATTTTTGTTGTTCGTCATCTTGCGATGTACATTCTGGGATGGAAAAATGCAACCTTGGCCCCGCCCGATTGGTCAAGCGCTTGAATTCAGATCACCTGAACCCCTACAAAAACCCAGGATAATTCCAAGATATTATTGTGTATTAAAACTTTGCCTGGTTATTACTGGTAATAGCATTGAAAACGGCTCCTTTCAAAATACGATACTCTAATTGCAATTTGTCTCAATGGGTAGGATTTTTTCTGACCCCCTGTTTGTCTTAGGTGAAGCCAAGTTTCCATTGTAAGATTTCTTATGGTGAAACCGAAACGATCAACTGCTGCTCTGGCCCCTCAATGGAATGAGTTAGTTAAAAGTGCTTGGTTTAACACTGTGGTAAATTAACTTGATTGTAGGAAGGTTCTCCCCGACTTGTCTTGCATTTGTTGTCTACCACTCGATAGCTTATATAACCAGGACCAGCTTTGCTTTCTTTCTTCCTTTGTTTTCCATTATACTTTTCACCATATTACTCCATATAAGGTAATCCATAAGAGTCTTGGATTCCCGATTCCATGATATGGACTTCGGTTCTCAGGTACTATAATCAAGATTCTGCCTCAATGAATTCCGAATTCCTAAAAGTCTGTTTTCCGGGATTCCGGATTTCTAAACCTGGATTCCGAATTCCAAAATGTCTGCTTTCAGGGATTCCAGATCTCTAGACCTTGACCAAAAAGTCTGTTTTCCGGAATTCTGGATTCCTAGACCTGGATTCCGGATTGCAAAGATTCTGATCCCGGATCCTACATGTAATTTTTTTCTGGATTCCGAATTCTATGAGCAAAATTTCCCGGGAATTGGAATCCGGTTTACTTAATTTCATGGGGCAAACCATAACTTATAAAGATTTTTTTCTTGAAGGTTCGTCGAACTTTTTAAGTAACATTTCAGACGATGTATGGAAACCAAGAATCAGAGAAGTACATTTTTTCTAATTTATTCAATACAACAAACCACAAACATGATAAAAGTTGTATCGCTTAATAATAACAATAACAGTAACACTAATAAAAATAATAGTAATAACAGTAATATAATAACAATAAGATAAGAAAAATAATAAAAATAATTGCAATGGAAAAAGCCAAGAACGCAACAACAAGAAAAAGACATACGTCATGATCTGCATGTTATCTTCGTGTACAATATGATGTTCAACTCAATCATTTTTGCGTTGAGAATGAAGAGAAGTGTTTGTACATGTGTAAAATGTGGTATACGAAGACATAAAGTTCTAAACCTATACAATAATTTATATTTAAAGAAATGGGGCGGTAATAAACAAAAGAATGAACATTATTAACATAAATAGTTCCGCTAGAATACAGTGTTCAAAGTCACTCTTGGTTTATTTCTCCACGAAGCATAAATAAGGCACAACAACCTTTCCACTAAATGGCAAAACGCTGGTGAAGATTGTTCAGTCTTTGGTTGTTCATTCCCCCCTCATTTCTTCCAACATAATACGTAGTTCTCACACTTTTTTGTCTTAGCTAATATAAGACAGAGGTCTTACCAACTGTGCCAACCTCGCGAATCCTTCTTTTGATATTGTACTACAATAATCTACCTTTGAAAATGGTGACATGTCGTCGTCAAAATGTAATGTTTTTATTTCGTTATTTTTTATTCTGAAATGTTTCCGTAAATTTTGTTTGTTTTAAAGATACAGGGAGCGATTATGGTTTCGTCGCTATTCCAAATTATCTTGGGTTTTAGTGGTCTTATTGGCTTGGTGCTTCAGTATGTTGGACCTCTTGCTATTATGCCTACAATTACTTTGGTTGGTCTACCGCTTTATTCAGCCGCCGCTAATTTCTCAGGTAAAAGCTTTCTTTGTGTTTTATATATAGTAATCTTTTCTATAATGTATGAAACTGTGAACTTTTTCCTGAAGGTTTAAATACAGTAAATGATGCTATTCATATAAGTTTTGATCCAATTGAATCACCCTGTATCTATAGAGTGGCCATTTTTGTCTTGAAAAGTTTAAATGCATGCATGGGTGGTGTTCTTATCCCTGAGCGGATGATTTATTTCAACAGTAATTAATTTACATTCCTCATTAGAACTTTAATATTGTTGGCGTTATTGATTGTATCTGCTGATGACCAGTTGGTGAAACGCTATAGAAAAATGGCTATTCATTTTCTTTATTTGGAAAAAAAATTTTGGGTTATTTTTTAACCTTTGAAACAGTTGATGAAAATTTTGAGTGACAATTACTTCAATGTTTTAAATCTGTTTGGTTTGAAGATTAGAAATGATTGGTGAAGCTCATTTTTAAAATGAAAAACTTAAAACATTTGAATCAGCTGACAATCACTAAAAAGTGTCCATTTTGCTAGTAAAGCAGAGTAGAAGTGGTTCAGTAGTGTTATGCAGATCCTCTCTTGACACCTTGAATAATTCCTATAAAGTGACTTTCATTATCATACCAAATACAATAAGTAATTTTTGAGTTTTCAACCAGTTAAGTTAATGTCGACTATTTCGACATTTATAGAACCTAGCAGTCTTTTTGATGTTTGATGTACTGAAATACTAACAAAAAAGAGCTTGTACTTTTGCCGTGTTTTTTGGTAACTTTTATGTTTTATCTCAAGGCAACCATTGGGGGATATCTGTGATGTGAGTAAGCGATTTTACTTTACTAATAAGTATAATTACAGCTATAGTTTTATCCATAGTTAGACCTATGTTTTAATCTTCTTTCATTTCAGAACTGTACCGCTGCAACTGTAATATTACCTAAAATTATATCTATTCCTTGATGTATATCTGCATAATATACAGTTTTATACCTTTACGTTAAACTATTCTTATAGTTAAATCCCTTGATGTATATGTATATATATACTTTTTGATCTTTAACATTATATCTACCTAAACCTATACTTTACCTCAATGTATTTCCACACAAACACGTATGAGGGTACTATAAAAGTGCTCACTGGTTTCTACCAGAGCTAGATACAAAGTTTTAATTGGATCAGTACTGAAACTTCAATTTAAAGTTCTGGAGTCAGCATTATGGCTCTGTCCTCAGAAAGTTTTACAGAGCCATAAAACTAGTACTGACTCCAGAAACTTTACTATTACCATAAGCTGTAGCTTTTCATGATGTATATCCACACATATATTGCTTACACTACTACCATTATACCTAAAACCTGCACCTCTACCTGTACGTCAATATATATCCACACATATATTGTTTACACTACTACCATTATACCTAAAACCTGCACCTCTACCTGTACCTCAATATATATCTACACATATATTGTTTACACTACTACCATGATTATACCTAAAACCTGCACCTGCTCCTGTACCTCAATTTATATCTACACATATATTGTTTACACTACTACCATTATACCTAAAACCTGCACCTCTACCTGTACCTCAATTTATATCTACACATATATTGTTTACACTACTACCATTATACCTAAAACCTGCACCTTTACCTGTACCTCAATTTATATCTACACATATATTGTTTACACTACTATCATTATACCTAAAACCTGCACCTGCTCCTGTACCTCAATATATATCCACACATATACTTTTACACCTATACTATTATCTAAACCTATACCTAAATCTTGATGTTTTCTACTCTTATATTTTTACACCATTACCCGTTACCATTACCTACACCTATACCTGGACATAAACGTTAACACCTTTTCCAATACTTAAACCTTTACATTTACATTTCACTTATACTTATTCGTATTTTTTGACCTAATTCTTCATTTCTTTGATTTTACCTTTGTCAAAACTTTTTCTTTTATCTAAATATATACCATCATTTTTATCTACAACTATACATTTTTGTTTTTATCTTAATACTTATCTTAACCTTTATCTAGGACAAATACCTAACCTTTACCTTTACCTTAACTTATAACCTTTACCTTTACCTACAATTCCACAGATACATGTAATGTACATTAAAGTTTAGTCGCGATGTATAGAATGATTATTCAATCAACTAAAATATCACTGGGATGTACAGAGTATATAAAATACTTTTGTTTTTATCTTGTGTGCACAGGACCATCGTTCTCATCACATTGTTCTCTCAGTATTTGAAAAGCGTCAAGATCAAGGGATTTCCTCTTTTCAGATTATTTCCTGTAAGTGAATGTACTTTAAGATATTCCTCTGATTTCTTTTGCTGACACGTTTGTGATTACGTTTGCACCACGGTTATAAGTTACAAATCTATTTGCAAATGTGCAAGGCGTATATATTTACGGAAATAGAAGAATAACTTGCGGTAAACTAGTTTGATCTGCGTCGGTGTTTCTAAAGAACAAAAATGTAAATTTTACACCGTAAAAAAGAGAGAATACTTACTGACGTTTCGGACGTTAGTCCTTCGTCGGAGTAAAGGGGAATATATTGGTATAACTTAAGTTTCTGTTCAACGTTTAATAGCTTTTATTCCAACTGTAGTCATTTATTCCCACTTATCATAGTTTGACGTTCAAATCTCGTTCTTCGTTAGGGGAATATCGTGGCTAAAAGTAAATACGAGACATACGTCCAACATACGAGTAACATACGGGTACATGAGAAGAGATTACTTACAAGGCATATGACTGACATAAAAGTAAATTACGGGTACACAACCGTGGGTTAAATTACAAGACATACTTCATAGCATGGTGAAAACCGAGGCGAACGTTTGGGAGAATTCGAGAGCGGATCAGTGAAAAACGCAGTCGAGGGTTTTCACCTGCTCGAGAATCGGGTCCCAAACCTTGCCGCGAGGTTTTCACCTGGCTATGAAGGCACTGATAACATGTTTTATTTCTTTTATAAAATTATCATTGTCTATTTTAACAAAGAGAAAAACTTTATACGATGCGCGTATGTATACTTACATTTCTTTCCTGAAACTGTAACTTCTCACAACTTGGAGACAGAGGCAACTATATTGCCACGTCATTTTCGTGTTTCATAGCATTATGAAAACACAATTGTAGACCAATCAAAACGCACGTACTATCCAAATTATTTTATAAATACGAATAACATGCGAGTGCATAGTGCATAGTGCATTAGCATGGTACACAAAGAAAGACTATCAAATAACAAAAGGAAGAAACTGACTGAGTGGCAAATTGCTTAAGTAGTAGATTCACATTTAGTAAAAAATAAAATAAATTAGTTCAATGTATTTTTAAGCGGATAACAAAAAATTAGCGAATCGTTGCGGAACAGTTGGTTTTTTAAAATTATCATCAGTTAAGTTAGTATGTAATCTGTAATTTACTCGTATGTAAGTCCTTAGTTTTATCAGTTAAGTTAGTATGTAATCTGTAATTTACTCGTATGTAAGTCGTTAGTTTTATCAGTTAAATTAGTATGTAATCTGTAATTTACTCGTATGTAAGTCGTTAGTTTTATCAGTTAAGTTAGTATGTAACCTGTAATTTACTCGTATGTAAGTCGTTAGTTTTATCAGTTAAGTTAGTATGTAATCTGTAATTTACTCGTATGTAAGTCGTTTGTTTCAAATTCCCTCTCTCTCTCTGATAGTGTCATGGTCGATGCGACCTTTGACGACTCATGATTTGACTTTCAATTTTCGATTTTTTGCGGTGTGCCAGATGGCTCGCGGGGTACCCAGACCAGTGATTTTCTTTAGTTGATTGAGGAAAAGCAGCCTTGGTTTACCTCTTGGTTTCTTTCAAGGTACTTTTCCAGCCAGGCAAAGCTCTTCTAGCTCGCCTTTCCTGATGACATGACCGTAAAATTCACTAATGGTTGATTAAAAGCTTGGTTAAAACACAAACGTTTTCGACTTAATGTCATGTTCAGGTGTATGTGGCGGGAAACAACGCGTCTAGATCATATAGTAGTAGTTCTAATTATGTAATTCCCGTGTAAAGAGGGGATTTTTAGTCGTGGATACGCGAAGCGTAGGAACGACTTGCTGTGGGACAGAATATGCAAATTTGTCACTCACTCAGATGTAAACTAAACCGATAATTCAACGTGAAACCAATTGACACCGACTTTTCGAAATAATGCCGGAACTGTTCTATTTACTTAACGAAGTAATGGCAAATGCAGCAACGAGCAACTTGAGAAGCAAGTTAACTTGTATGACGCAACTGCTGAAGAACAGTCACATGTAAAGTTTCTTTTTTAAGTTTAGAATCAAAATAAAACCTTATGACTTTTCACCCAACACCATCGGTTCAAAATTGTTCCAAGTCCTTTAAACTGTATCCAAAACTGTGTTGCTGTAAAACGAAATTTAACTATTTGCAAAATAATTCAAGTTTAATGTATCCTCGACTCATTCACAGTTCCCTTTGATTTGTCTTGTATGTACTTTAAGTCACAATCGTAATTAACTTACGCGTGCATTAGTAAGAACGCCTTAAAAAGAATTTTTACTTCGTTTCTTTTAAGTTTTTCTTGCGATAAATTAACTTTTTATTAATTTCCGTTTAGTTTTCCTGGTGTTGGTGGTGGTAAGACAAGCACAGCACTCGACTTTTGTAGTCACTTTTTATTTGATGAAAGTGATAAACACAGTAAAGTGTTGATTGTGCTGAATAGTGGCCAGTTTGACGATGATGTACAAGGAAAAGTCCATGGTCTGAAACTCAAGGGAGTGCAAATATACTCCGTCGGCTTTGGGGAGAAAACAAATGAGGCCCATTTACTACAGCTCGCCTCTGGTCCAAAGTTTATGTTCCCCTCGGGGATTAAAATGTCCGACACTGTTATCACTAGGATCAAGAAGGATTTGTGCCAGCGTCAAGGTATTCTAGGAAAGATAGTCAACATTTCTGTTTTGTAACGTAAAGAGATTACTATAGATTTTGACATTATTTAATCTCTCTTTGCCTCAGAGTGATTTTGTTGTCATCTAATCTCTCTTTGACTCAAAGTTGTTAGATAAGCAGAATAAATTGTAGAATTGCAAGCAATTTTGGCATCCTGCTGATAATAACAAAAAAGGTTAGCAAACAACTTTATTTTCTAACTCAGTTAAAAAGAGCGGAGTTTTGGAACACGGCCTAGCACTGTTTTATGTATCGTGCGTGAGATCTGTTATAAATTATGCAGCACCTGTCTTCTTTAACAGTCTACCGCAGTACATAAAGTGCGCCTTAAGAAAAAAGGAATATCCATCATAACCACTAGAAAGTGCACCCCAGCAAAGGAAATGGGGTTAATTCCTATTTTAGAACATCAGTACCAAATGTGCAGAAAGTTATATGACAACATTATCAGTGATCCAAATCATAAATTCAAAAAATTCCTGCCTCCAGTCAGTGACAATTTGCGCTATAACTTAAGACTTTTTTTTTGCCTTTTTAAAATACCAAAGCTTTGTACGAAAAGAACAAGTGACACTTTTATATATGAGATGTCAAAATAGTCCAGGCCTTTTTTTTTCATCTGTAACGTTTTATATTTTTAAGTTTAATAGAACAATATAAATTATCAAAATTTTAATGATATCTCTTTTTAGTTTAGTTTTTAATTTTTTACCTAGTATTTTTAGTATT
>JANCMA020340719.1:0-11695 GCA_024336925.2 Zoanthus solanderi | reverse complement strand
ACGCTTAGTGATGTTTTTGTTTAAATACTGCTTAACAGTAGAGTCAATTAAATTAGTGGGATACGAGTTTCTGTTAAGTGTAACGGTAAGTTTCTTAACATCGTAAACAAAACTGCGCCAAGTATTGTTGATCTTAAAGATTCTGTTTATAAGGGTCTTAATTTATAAGAAAAAGGTGTGAAACTACAAAAATTAGTTAATAAGCCAGTGAAGGTACTTTTACGATAAACTTTAGTGACTGGCTTATTAACTAATTTTTGTGTATATATACGACACTATTTTGTGCAAAAGCTGCACTGTATCCAACGTTTTGGGTGACATACTTGTGTATAATTTTGCCATTTTTAATCCATCTTGAGAAAATTAAAAGCTAAGTTTGTTCGGTATTCAGAGTAAACTCTGTTTACTTGCACGTGGTGTTGTTTTAAATCGCTGTTTGGGGTAAAAATTACTCAGTTTTCAGGTAAAACATTTTTTTCTATTAAGTAGTAATACTGTGTCATTTTTACCCATCTTGAGGTGTTACATTTACACACCATTTTGGGTGAAACATTTTACTCACTTGTGGTGTCATTTTTACCTTGTTTCTTGGGTAAAACTGCATTTTACCCAAAACAAGTGTCAATTTAACACATCCTCAAAATTGCATTTTTTGCAGTGTATGAATAAGGGAAATAAAATGCTCGGCAACTTTTTATGGTTTCAACATGGAATATAATAATATAGCCTATAGCAAACAATGAATTGATAGACCGATCAATACTACTTGTCAAGACAAACAAAAGGAGTGCTTATTTAAAATGGTTTAGCAGCTTATTCAAAAGTGGAACCGACTATTCACGACGAAAAAAAAAATTTATAGGGTTTCATCAAATGGTCGAAAGGTTGAGACGACAATATTAATCATCTCTACTCTACTCTCAGTAAACAAGCAAAATGAATGACCTTCTTGGTTATGACAGGGCTGTCGTTAGTAGCCGGCTGAGCCAGCAATTATGGCCAGCAAACTCTGACGAAAATCGCTGGCTACTTTGCTCACTCACTCACTCAGTCACTGCCTCCGGCCCCGATGTAGCCATCTACTTCAAATTTTATCGACAGTCCAGTTTGAGAAACTGGTCTCAAAAGAGAGGGGCAACACAGATTTTACACTGTAGATGCAGAAGTCAAAGTTCAAAATGCAATGCATTGATCTTGTCTTATCAAAAACTGAAAAAGGATTCTAGTAAAAAAACTAAAATGAAGTTTATTAATTCTGCAAGTAATAGACAATTACGTAACACTCAAGATGGACCAAATTGACGGAAGTATAATTTCAACATAAAAACCTCGATTAACTTTATCAACAATCGGGAGATATATGTTTCTTGTCATCTTTAAAATTAGGGTTTTTTCTCCCAATTATTATAATGGAGTGCTCCGATTTGTGTTTCATTTGGTTCTAGTGTTGCAAGTGTTTCCTTATTTGGTAATCTTAACAAATTCATTTGGTACAAATCTTGGAATTTCACTTACAAAGGCCGTCCGACAGTTATCGCTTAATTATAACTAAACTTCACATTTGAAATAAAAAAATATAAGTTTGAAATAAAAATTACATTCTAGCTTAAGAACTAAAATATAAATAAAAAACGATGCCGGCTTTTTCTAACTTTAATTTGTAAAAATGTGATAACGTTTCTCATTGCATTCTAGAAATTTCACTAGGTTGAAGGACACAACTGCCGAGACAACTTTCGTTGAATATTTTGTATAAAAAATAATTAAAGTGGCTTGGGTCGTAAATCTAACAACAAGAAAGTTGAAAATTTTGTCAGTTCCTTTGACAAAGAGCTAGCGGCTTGGAACCTTCAACTCCTTCCATGGTGATGATCACAACTATTCGACCATATTCTGCTCATGATATTAACATTCATATTTGATTAAATTAAAAACCTAAATTACTTCAAAAATAATACTTTCATCAACTTACGTGACCGTTATCATCCATCAAATTGTTTGTAAGTTTTAATTTGTCAAATGACACAATTTGCTTCATCCATTGACTACCCGTGCAGGGAGAGTCAGGGTGAATGTGAACTCTCCCGGGTACACTGGGGTCCGCTTTTCCTGCTACTAACCATTTGGAGCTGTGAAACGCGTAACGGTAACGTTTGTCGTCCACAGGAACAAAGTCCATCATAAGTATATATTTGGCTGTTGGTTCCAAGCCAAATAGTCGCACTTGAAATGGTGGAAACATTCTCCTGATAATGCATGGGAGATGAACAAATCAGTTAGATTAATGAGTGGAGCTCAAATGGAAAGCTGGGGGTGGAGTGGGTGTGCAATGAAAGGTTAGGTTCATATCATAACTTCTCTATATTGTAGCTTTATAGCTACAATACCACTTTTGTGTCCTAGAATACGCATAACAGCATGACGTCTTCACTGACAGGTCTTTTTAAATATAGTAAGACGACATTTCGGCATTTGTAAAAACAAGAGTGCAATAAGCTCTAGATTCAACGGAATTCTAACACAGAGTGAACCATACTTTAGTGTTTAGACATATACATTTCTTAGGTTTATTCCATTGTACAAACCATGCCACAAGCTTAGTATCTTTGAAACTTACAGATTTTAAAAATGAAAGATTTATTTCTGCTGTTATTGTTGTTGTTAGACAAACGAACTGAAGGTACAAGGTCACTTTCAGTATTGGGTCTGGCATGTTTATTAAAGTTGAGCAACGATTGCGAAACAGTTTGAGCAATGGTTTGTACCGCAACTGGTCATAATTATTGGAGTTTCGTGGTAAAACTCGTTTTCAGCCAATGTGAAATGGCAGAGTTTGATTTTTTTTTTTTTTTTTGCTTCGTTTACAAACGTCTACAATGCGTACTTAAAATAAAGTAAAACATGCATTATTCTAAGTGACAAAAATTAGGTAAAGTAAACACGTAATTATTCGTAAAAAAACTACACGGCAGGTTGCCGAATAAACGCTAACAAGTCCTTGACACTCTCAGTTTTTGCAAGGTTATGGTTTGCCGGAGTGAAATATGCTCTGATAACAAGGTAATTGATCCGGACGGTATAGTGGTAAAGAATGAAGTCTTCAATATCTAATTTATATTGAAAAAAAAAAGAAAAAAAAACTGAGTAAATGAAATTCAGTGCGTATTCACGAACTTCAAAACTGAAGGTGCAAACGTGCGATATATTTGTGAGTTTATCAACTTTAAAGAGTATTATATATAGAATTTAGTTTCTTGGTATTTGATGAAAAATTTACTGGTATTTGTTATACATTTATGCATGGAAACAATAAAATTTATCGCTCCTTATATTATATATGGCTATAAGTTGGTTATTCAGTGGAAGGCGAATTCAAAAATATTAATAAGCAAACCTTTTCAAATAAAAACATAAATTTCATGCTTGAAAATTTGATCGATCTTCAGCAGTTCTAAGTCTGTAAACTGATCGGGTCAATGTGAGCGACGAAATTGGCGTATTCATAATTTTGATAATGCGTTTTTGAAGAACAAATTACAGCCCGAACATTAGGAGAATTAAGTTGAGCTTCGTCTGTTGTACAATAATGAATATGGGGATGAACGTAATAATAAGTAAAATTGCAAAAGCTTGGCTGAAAGAGTATGACCCCTATATACTATATTATATATATAAACGAAGTGATGTAGTTTCCAGGTTACGTTCGAAACCAGTATTTCGTCAGGAAAGACTAACTATTTTACTCAAACAATGTAAGTAGATTTTAAGAGACGGATTCAAAAGTCAGACTACAAGTGCAAATGGATTCAAACCAATGACTTTTGAAACTCCGCAACGGTGCCCCATAAACAAGTGAGATGCAAAGCAATATTTTTTGGCAGACAGCCACTTGAGTGAATTATCTATTGAGAAAACTTCAGTTATTTAGTACGACAACTTTGAAAGAGAACGTAGTCAAACATGTTAGTTTTGTTACATGATATGCTTCATAGAAATATATGTAAAGAAATGATTGTTCTGTTTATGTATTAAGATTCATTTCATAACAAAGTCGAAAAAAAAAATGAAACTAAGATGGTTGGTATACTTAGGTTCTTCACCTAGGAATTGAACTCAAAAGCTAAGATCTAGATGCAATTGGTTTCTCATGTTTTATACAAAACGTTTTATCCTCCCTACGTTTGTTTCAAATTATGTAAATAAACAACATGAACATAATTTCGCCCATGCCTAAGTCCATTGGAATCTTTAGTGAATTTTGTTGTGTTGCACAAAAATCACAACGTACTTGCCAGTGGATAACAATATCAGTGGAAAAGCGTATCAGTTATTAAGTTATTAATGCTACCATTTGCCGAATATATTCTAGTTGTATGCCCAACAACCATTCTAAGTCTGTAAAAGCTACTCTAGACAAATGCTCTAAAGCCTCTGTATTACGAATTGGAAATCCTAAAGTTACCATATAGAAGACAAAAAGGCGAAAAGCGCAGCGGGCGGAAAGTTTGGTTGTATTTTCTAAACTGAAATAATTTCATTTTTAAATATTTTTGTACCCTTGAACTCTTTTGAAAATTTCTTTAAATCCTTCTCTATTGCTCTTTGTATCATATTCAGTAGAATCCGTGATTTTCATAAGGTATATTTATATGTTGTAGCACTATGAGTTTGAATATAGTAATGGTTTAATTAATTTGAATCTTTTTTACGCACAGAAACCTCCGTTGCCGATAAAAATGAGATGACCTTTCTATGAAACTTTGGCAGGCAAATTACAATAAGTCTAGCAACTGTATTCAAATCAGAGATCCTCGACTGGAGCTATTAAACTGAGTTAGAAAATTGAACCATTATAAGACCTTAAAGTTCTAAAACAGTTTCCTTTACTCAACTTCACAGTTGCATGAGCTCGTGAACAATTATTTTATGCAAAATTATAAAAGAGAGGTTGAATAGAACTATCGCCAAAAAGCCGTACATTAGCATTCATTCGACTTGCAAGTCTTATGCTAAACAAATAAAATGGGTTTCATTTAATTTAGTTACGTAAACACTTTGGAATCCCCCTTAAAGTACTGACTATGTACTACGATGCTATCAAGGTACTAGAGCTCGGTTTTGTTTAATTCTGCTATATATCGTATATACTATTATAATAATTACACAACCTGAACAAAACATCTAGTAAACGAAATAGCGTCCATTGATTAATAACTGATGATAAAACTGATTTTTCTGAGATATCAGAATGATTTTCCAATTCCAGGTCATGCGTCATGCAAAATGCTCACAGAAAATTTTAAATGTATTTTGCTTGTCAAAAATTCTTCGAAAATCATACTTCAACTGATAACGTTAAATTGTGTTTTCTGGAACTTTGACACTAAATGTTTTGTTGTATGGGAAAACAGCTCCAATTCGAAGTATCGGCGAGCAAACATTGTGGTACAAAATTGTCCTTAGTGACGTTTGGTGACCAGATGTAGGTCGTTGAGAAAACAGAGGCAAACTTGAAGACAGATGCGACATTAAGCACCACCGATAATCTGGGTTGAAGGTGATAAATGTAATAAGACGATGTTACCTCATGAAGTGAAATTCGTTGTCAGCAAGATCACGAAAATCTCCTTATCGTCAACAAGGAAATATATGGTTTGGCATAACTTTGTCGTCTAGCTATTTCCAACAACTGCAGTGTAAGTCAGGCTGTACCAACATTTCTTTTGCGTGTTTATAAATTAAACCAACAGCTTGTCTTGCTCTGTCAATGTGTATCTTATCAGATTTATTAAAACCGTATGTTCATATTCATTTCCAAATAATTTTCGACAATCAGCAATAGATCTATTTAATAACCCAATTATATTGCAGTTATATGAATAGTTTCGCTTTTCCCAAGAACAGATTGTCCAAAAACTAAAAGGCAATATCATTATATCTTTATAAATATCTATGTATCATTGTAAAGTTTTTTTTAATAGTTTTGATCTGTTTTGAACACGTACACTATGACTATGTAATATCGGTTGTGAAACCGTGGTAGGAACGCTATTAAATCGTTACAGGGGCACAATTGTTTAACTAGAGTTGTACTGACTAATTTGCCCATGCAAACTAGGCAATTATTCACGGCAAACCAGTCGTGAAATATGCTTTTGTGGTTTTAAAATATTTGGTTTTATTTCGGTCATTGTATGATGTCCGCATATTGCCTTGGAAAAATATTTTGGTCGTTTAAAACATTTACGAGAACTAAAAGTACTTTGTAGAAATTAAGCCTGAAAATCACAAAACATCTCAACTTGTTCCAGCTCAAAACTAAAAAGTCAGAGTAATTTGTCTGTGTTTGGTCCAGGCTATATTTTTGTCGATCTTTGATAAAGAAATAGTTGAATGTAATGCATATTTATGATCTTAATGTTTAACTTAAAGCTCCTTTTGTAAGTAGGATATACTTAATTGATTGGAAGCATCATAACTCTAAAAACATTTTTCTATAAGCTATGATTGAATGTAATCTAAGCTATGCGATTTATAACGAGTCATCGAGATACTTCAAATATAATTTGACTTACCATGGCCACTTCTTTCAAAATAATGCAACATGACGAATTGATAAATTTTAATCTTTCAGGTGGCGAAGTGTTTTGATTTCATCAATTTGTCTTAATGTTCATTTTCACCTCCCGTTTTCTTTAGAAATTCTCGTATTTAACACATGATACACTCTGACACAGCGAAACCCGGCTTACATTGTACACTCCCACAAAACAACAAATGTTTTAAAGAGCCGCCTTAATTTTTCACATCGTCTATCACAGCAAGTAAATGCTAAGACAGCTAATACATTGTCTCGCATCAGTCATAAGACTATACATTGTTTGGGATATTTATCAAACTGTCTGAGTAATAAAAAGTTTTTCTTATAACCTTTCATTTTTTCAATAGGGAGATATAGAGTTTTGCTGTCCGTAAGAAGATAAATACATTAAACGATACTTTTCTTAATTGATACAAATGCTTTGGTTTTGAGGTTTTATCGCTCTATCTAAAAAAAAGAACGAATTCAGATCTTCAATTAAATATTTTGGGCTTGTTTAAACAAAACTTGGTATCTAGATACTTCTGTTTTAACTCATATATCGTTAACAAAAAAAAAACGCCTGAAATGTCTGATTTGGTTACTGTCCTGCCATGATTATCACTCTCTACATGAGCAAATCAGAATAAAACTATTTAGGTTAAACTTAAGACAGCCGGAATATTTCGCTATTTTTGATTTTCCTTCTGTTGAATTTTGCAGAGAATTACACAAATAAGGTAAGATGTTGCAGAAATTTAGAGAAGGCATATTTTTAGTGAGGTGCCCGAGGCTATATATCATGTATGTAACTTATATGATTCGCAAGCACTTCCGAAGACACGAAAACGACATTAAGACGTCGTTATCATTTTAAGCTGGGTCAAAACTTATTTCTTTTCATTGTTTTTTTTTATTTAAGTAATACTTAAACGTTATAGAAGTTCATTACCTAAAGCTGCTGGCTAAATGACTGAACCAAGTGTGCATGGAGAAGCTTTAAAAGTTATGTACACGAATAAAAATTTGTAACAATGTACAAATGTTTCAGTAAATATTACAACAAATTTCCTTGTTTGTGAGATTAGATTAGCACAATGTAGGCCTGTATCTATTTTTAATAACTTTTTATGATAACGGACAGTTTTACTAGGACTTGCAAAAGTAAAACCACAAACTAAGAAGTGATTTAATTGTCTCGTTTGGTCTTTTATGACGTCTCTTTCGAACAAAGCCCTTATCTTCGCCGAATACCTTGCTTCTTTTGATCTCGCATCAGCGTGAAAGTTTGTTTTGATTTGAGACACTTCAATGTTATTTTTGTTTAAATAAGCAGATTTTGGTTTTCCTTTAAGCTAAGAGCCGCTGTGGATTTTAGAGGACAAAACGAATAGAGAGCGGATATGGTTATCGACCAACGCATTACTGACGTATGGAGCAAATGCCCAGAATTTGAGATGCTTTATATAAAATGAATGGCTTCACGGAACTTCGTCTACGGTATTCGCTCTATCGGTAGTTTTAACTTTGAGACACTTTATTGCCACACACACATTTATATAACATTGATATTTCGAAAGAAAAACAGCTCTCACAGCACGCAATGAGCCTGCAACTTCTTGCAAACTTTCTTGCTGTTTTAGTAATGGAGCCCACGGCTTTGCAAATACTGAAACAGCTAACGTGTAATGAGATAAACAGACAAGTGGCCATATGTAAACTGTATTAAGATCAATGTTTTCTTTGCACACGCCATAGAAAAACTAGGTAAATCAATTTGCAAGAATAAAATTACATTGGGACGTCATTCTGGAAGCGATTTTCAAGTAAATTAAGCCATTCTTCATCAAATGCAAGCATAAGATTCAAAATAAGTAAAGAGCAAACCGAAAGATCTTCCGTTATCTTTTAAAAATTAACAGACACATTAGTTTCATTTATTTAACACTAAGAACCATGTTTAAGCCAAAAAGTTCAGGTAACAAAAACAAATCTTTGGCTAACCTCCCAGCTTTGGTAACAATCATTTCTGTACCGAGAGAGAAGAATTCGTCCCAAAGTCCTTTCATTTCTAGGTCTACTCTGACGTGCACAAAGCTTCTCAGCGCAGATGAACAAGGAGACGTCGGCGTGGATGGAGGAGAAAGAGTAGAAGCTGTCCTTTCTTCAAAGAACTCGCCCACTATTTCTTTCTTTCTTTGTGGACTGAAAACTTTTTTCCCAGTGCCTGCGTTTCGTAATCTTTCTGGTTAAAGTAAAGGTGATAAGAATTATGTTAGTCATCTTCCCGTCGTGATTTATGATATAAATGTCAAGAAGATTCGTTTTATTTACCTTCCATGTCTCTCGTAAGGCTTTGTGAATCCCAGCAAAACATCGAGCTCTGCCGGCTGTTATTCATAATTTCAGGGTATTGTGAATAGGCGTCAATGAGATGCGCAATTGAAAAAGCACTTGCTCTGGCGGAGAGCAATCCTGACACATCCATTCACTTGATAACTGAGACCTGCTATCGACGCGCTCTGTCTGGCCGTGTAACGCACGCAGTTTGAGTATGTTCTGTACAGTATCTGGCCCCAAGAGCGCGCGTGGAATGAGGATTGTGTGAACTCTGAACTGCAGGCTGGCTAAAGTTGGCATTCCCAGTGGATTGCTAATTAAAGCTCCGTGTCATTCATCGTTATCAAAACAATAGTTGTCACTAGTTTATGGAAACCACAGGGATAGAGTTAGGGGGAAGGAGTTGGTTGAAAACTTAACAACACTAAGCAAAATCAGTTATGGTCGTCAATCATTTACCGTCTCTTTTTGTCCCGTTGGGAAGAACGGTTTAGAGACCGCAAGGTTAAGATACTTTTGAGAGTGATGATGAAGGACAAGCCTTTTAAGGCAATTGCATTTTCAAGAGTTGATTACGTAGCTTAGAACACATTGACTTGCCTCCAAAAGTTGACCAAACGCTGTTTCACTTCACAAATCATTTTTCTTTGTTTTCCAGAGGCGAGAAATTAACAAACTTACTTAATGTTAAACATGACAAAGCAATTAGCGATTTTTTGTCTTCTTGTAATCTTTTAATCAAAACGACCGTAATACCTTTGATGTTGCCAGAAAGAACAACAGCTTTGTGGTTTGCAAAACTCGAATTAGCCGAAAACTTCAAAATTATGTTTATTAAATTTCATTTGAAAAAATCATTAAATTACCAAAAGTTTGACAATGTATGAAATTCAATTCTTAATTGACATTCTAAAACAAATTCACATCATAGGATAGAAGAGAAACAATTAGCCAGTCTGTAATGCTATGTTATCATTTACACTTAAATCATTATGGAGGTGTCAATCACCATGAACCGACAATCGCAGAGCAAGAATTGGGATCAGGAATTAAAGGATTTTCCACAACATCCATCAACAAACATTTATCAAAGGAAACGAAATTGCTTTAAACAAGCTCTTGAGCTTTTAGTGGTCTTGCACGATACTTTTGGAATAAAGTTCAAGAAAGTACTCTTCAGTCACTGATACTAATGTGAATCCCGTCTCTTCTCGTGTGTCACTCAATCAAAAGTTAAAACTGCCGCATTAAAAATAAAAGCTGAAATCTTTATAATCTTTCGATCTCTTCTTCAAAACTTTCCCGTTCAAATCGAGTTCTAATTGCTTGTTGACCGTACAACTCAAAATCTGTCGTTAAAGAAAGTGTAACTCATCAGGATAACACATTCGATACCTGCTGTATAATTCTGTCGCCATAGTTCAGAAATCGGCTGGGTGTAAGTTTCCCCGGATCGCACACATTCATTTTCTTAAGATTTTTGTAGAGATAAAAACAAAACCAAGAAAAGCATTTTGCGGTAAGAGAGAGTTTCATGTTATTTCAATCTTGTGATTTTGACACTCACGTTTCACACTGCAAATATTTGCACGACGCTGTAAAAATATATGGGTATTTGTTTAAGAATATGAACTTGGAACATGACTTCGTAGAAAATCCTCTGCAAGAAATCTACAATGTTAAAGAAATTATCTCTAGTTTGACATTTTTTAAGGTTTTCAACACCTTCATTCAACAGCGTTGTAGTGGCAAAATTTACTGATTCTAGGATTCCAATGACAACTTCTTTTTTCAAAACAGATTTGAAAAGATTAGTTTGTTGATCAAATGTCAATAAAGCACTCTGTTTATTTTTAACGAGCTGCAGGACTTGATCATGATAAACGGGTCTTCGTTTTTGATTTCTGACACCTTTGTGGAACACTGATAATGAACAATCTCAAAAATACCGATTCTTTATTGCCTCTCTAACATGGCTTACCATGTGCTAGTTGACTAAACTAACAAAACTGCAAGAATTTGCTTTAAAGTTAGTGTTTTTCATTCTCTTAAGAAGCGAACTATTGAAAAACCTGTACGAAGCTGCTCTGATTTGAAGACGAGCTAAGACTCGAAACGTCTGATCCTTACACTGATTAAGGTGATGATTAAGAGCAGATAAATTGAATTGAAGCCAGAGTTGCGAGGAGCAGGCAGGGGATGACCTTTCTTACCTTTATTGTTGGGTGCCGTCCGATTCAGATCATTCCTCCATCTCCCATTCCTCTCAACCCACACCGCCCACCACTTCCTCCACCCCACCCCCAACATTTCTTCTCCTCCACCCTTTGCGCCTGTTTAAAATATTTAATTCAAAACTCGATATCTCTAGATTATCCAATTTATCTTCTCTCCATCGACGCGCTTCAATCGTTTTTAACTGTTCAACAAGAACAATGTTTTTTCCAATTTCAACTGGTTTATTAACACCAAAAATGCATGGATATTTGTTTGTCAAGTTAGTAGACACTTTTTCTAAGAATCCAGGTTATAAGAATCAAAAGGCTCGGATATCGGAAATTTTAAGAATTTTTTAAGAATCACAAGGCTCAAAAAAGATATGATTCTTAAAAAGAAAATGTTTTGTTCTTCAATGTTCATATTTTTTTGGCGGAACGTAGCATAAAAAGGGGTAAAAAGCAGTTAAGCAGTTACTTTGAGGGAGTCAGGTTGGCGTAGTGGTCATCAGTCGCGCCTCCCACCTCTACGACCCGGGATCGAGTCCGCACGTGGGCT
>JANCMA020340615.1:0-11697 GCA_024336925.2 Zoanthus solanderi | reverse complement strand
ATAATAATAATAATAATAATAATAATAATAATAATAATAATAGTAATATTGACTGTGTGCTAGTTGCCCTTATTGCAGTCTCAGGACTGAATTGCAAGGACGTGGACGTGGCTCTACAAGCTAGGTTGGACTGAAAGCATATGAAGGTGCCTCTGACAGCCACTAAATGGTCCATGCATGACCTCAGAGCACAGCACCACAGCCAGTTGGTATTAGCTGTGAGTCAATTTTGAGGAGGGAGGAAAACCAGAGTGCTCAGAGAAAAACCCTTGAAGTCAGGTTGAGATTGACCAATAATTCACTCCACATGTGCCCCCAAGCAAGAACTGAACCTGGTTCATAGCGGTGAAAGGTGCAAATGCACCACCCTGACCTGCACCACCCTGACTTAGAAGTGACGTAGCACTTATAACAACCACACAGGAATCATTACAGAATGACAGACATGCACTCAACAGTGCTTGCAAAGCCAGGGGTTTCATTATTAGCAAATAAAGAAGTCATGCATGTTCAGTGCAAAGATCCTCCTAACACTAAACTAGATGACTAAACAATAAAAAAAAGTGCTTAAGTTTACTTACCTTGGGGGTCACTTGATAGATAATAGTGATCTTGGACGAGAAATCAAGAAAAGGATTAACAGAGCAGCTATAGCACCTACCTTGCTCTCTGAGTACAAGATGTTTTGACAGAGTTAGTCTGTTCATTTACACCAAGTTGACAGTCTACAAAGCCATCGTTTTACCAACTTTGTTATATGGGAGTGAGATACGTACATCCACATGTTGGAGCATTTCCAGCAGCAATCTCTGTGTGGCCTACTTAAGATCAGCTGGTGGCAGGATGTTACAAAATTAATACAACCTGAAGTGCTTAGGAATGCCAAAAATGTACCACAACTGAAACAACATTAACTGTGCACATAAATCATCTTGGATGCCTCAGTCACATACATGTATGCCCTATAGAGAATAATAGGATCCCTAAACAGGTCCTTTTGGCTAGGTGAGCCTGCTGATGAAACCAGGCCTCAAGGTCACCTGAGAAAGCACTGGAAAGATTGCACCATGAAGGAAGATCTAAAGCTCTGTGGTCTAGCTTACCCAAGACTCGTACCAGGTATGAGCAAACAGGAGATCGATCAAAGTAGTAAATAAGGCACCTCAGACAGAGCAAAGAACTGGCTGAAACAAAACTAGCCAAGTTCAAGAGAAGAGAGGTGCAACCTCAAAGATGTCATGGAGTCACAAATTGTCAGCCATGACAAGCTTAAGGATCAAGATAGATACACAGAAAGACAGACCGACATACAGACCAACAGATAGATTTTAATAGTTTGAAATTTTTAAAAAGCTAACCACTATTAATTAAATTTTCAAAAGCAACACCACCTTACCTTAGATATCTATTAAGAACCATATCCATGGCTTTTTCAACAACTTTACAATTATAGAAGGCATCATGCATGTTGTATGTTCGATGGAGATCTCCATGAAGAGCTTTGATCTCCAAAAGGTACAAAATGAACTGAACAAATTAAATTAGAAAAATCAGTTGAAGTACATTTCATGATTTATAATTATATTCAAGATAAATTATTTAGTCGTTATATATAGTATAATTTATTATTTCTTAAAATATGAATTAAATAACAAAACAGTTTGAAGTCCCATCCTTGCAACTCTTATTTGATGTGAAGACCATCCATACATATGCAGATATCAGAACAGATTTTATCCAGTAACAAAGACATTAAAATTGTATAATCAGGCATACTGTATAATAAGATATATTGTTTAGTTAATAACAAAGGGGGTTACATTTTTGTGGCTACTGCATCGAAGACGGCTTGTAGCCACTTTGTCACCGTGCAGGTAAGTGTAACACCACAACAGGAAGATTTCAGACATTTCATTTTCCAAGACATTTCAGCTCATCAGTTTTTTAATCACTTCTCAAAAAGAGCCAGGTTTTTGGCCCAAAACATCTTTTAAAAGCATTTTATCAATCAATCAATCTAATTTTGATCTGGGTTTATCCCCATAAATGGGGGTCAGGCCAGATTTACCCCACTGTGCATGGCAGCAATCTCTCCAACTCCCACTCTCCATCTTGCTTGATTTATGGCATTCTTTTTCTCCAAACCAACACTCTTGCTCTCCTTCTCTATTTGCGTCTTCCACGACTTCTTTGGTCGTCCTTGTTTCCTCTTGCCCTTCACTTCAAACTCCAATGCTTTTCTCAAAACATGCCCATCATCCCTCCTCAACACATGCCCAATACCATCTCACTCCATTCGCCTTTACCATCTGAACCACTGTTTCCTTCAGTCCCAATGTCTCCATTGGGTCCTCTGTCCTCTTTTTTTCCATCAGTTTTGCACCACACATTGCTCTCACCATTGCTCTCTCGGTCCTCCTCAAAACTGCCATTTCATTTTCCCTCAAACACCATGTCTCACTCCCATATAACATCACAAATCTTACACAACTCCGATAAACCATTTCTTTCATCTTAAGCGAGAACCTTTTTGAGTTCAGCAACTCTCCGCATTAATTGAACTTCACCCACCCAATTCTTGCTCTTGCTGTTATAGCTGCCTCGCAACCACCTCTTGCTTTCACCCTATCCCCCAAATAACAGAAACTTCTCACTGTTTCCACCTCTTCACACAACTAATCCAGGGTTATCAAAAGAAAATTGCTGCCTAGTAGCTAGTTGGTTAGTATCAGCAGGGTACTCTGTTTTGCATTTCTCTATATAGACAGAGTTTTTTATCAATGGACTGGCTGCTTATTTTAACAACTTAGCCATAATTTAATTCAAAACTTTTTAACGACACTGCCAATTAATCAATTGTTCTGGCTAGCTGTCATTTTAAACCCTACTGGTTATTCAAAGCAGTCAGCATCTTTCTCTTTTTAAACTCTTATTTAAATCACCTGAGTGTATATATTTATCATAATTACAAAAAACAAAACACATAAGTTGTTTTTGTGTTATCAATTTAATCTGAAAAAGTAGGGTAAAGTAAAGAAACAATTCCTTAATATTACCTGTGTTACTGCAGAAGCAGTCACAATAAAGTATTGGGAGCAAGATTGAGCCTCTTTGGATGTTACACAAGTTAAGTCATACGGATTGTATCGACCACATCGAACTTTCCTGTGTGTAGGTACACAATAGAAAAACTTCCCATCATCAGCCTTGATGTACAAATTTTGGAGGTTAAATGCATCTTGATCAGGATCTTGTCCATCAGCAAGGGCATCTAAATCAGTGCACATGTTAAGCCGCTTTCGGAGATTATGAATAACAGACATCACATCAAGGCCAATATAGGAATCTTCATTATGTGCTTCAGTAAATACACTTTTTCTCACTTGAGATATCGCACTTCTGATGCTATGTTGACTCTTTGATGCTAATGAACTTTGGAATGATGACACTGATGATTTACCACTTGTTGGCCGATCAGGAAAGGCCTCTTTTTGCTCAGAAATGTGTTGTTGAGGTTTATCATCTTCTGATGGTATCTTTAAAGGAAATTAATAAAACAATATTTAGACAGGTGATAAGCTTTATCTCATGTCTTAAAAAACAGGAAATGGAGGGTGTCCAAATTTTTGATTTTTTAAAGTTTTGTGGAATTTTAATATTAATCAAGTGAGGTATTAGGTATTACTTGATTGAAGTAGGACTGGTATAAAAATTCTAAATCACAATAAATTAGAATAATTATTGCTAAATTAGTTATAATAATAAAATTAATGTTAAAGTTTAAGGTTTAAATGTTTAAAGTCTTAAAATCTTGAAAATTTTCATCTAAAAGGAACACTGAGTAAAAAACATCTAGTTTAAAACCTTTTAACATTAATATAAAAATTTTGTAACTATTTAAACTTACTGTCATCCCAGCAACATCATCTGGTCAACTGAAAGCTATTAGAATTATGATAATCTATGCTTAACTGAACACTGTTCTTAATTGGTTTATACAACAAAAGAAACGAACTAATTAGCAAATGTAGACACAAAGAGAAATTCCTACTAAGGAATGTAAAATTAGTTCAACTTGAAATCAATAGAACTTGGTGTGTTGTTTATTCTTCTTGCATTTATTCCACAGCAATCACTGAAGAGTGCAGGTCACTGTACGAATTAGATCTGTTTGATTAAATTGGAATCAAATGAAACCCGTGTACTGAGTTCACTATTATCATCATCATCATCCAATTTTGATCCGAAACTATGCCAATAAATGGGGTTGGCCAGATTTACCCCACTATAACAGCAATCTCTCCAACTCCCACTCTCCATCTCACTCGATTCATGGCATCCTCCTTCTCCAAACCAGCACTCTTGCTCTCCTTCACCACTTGCATCTTCCATGTCTTCTTTGGTTGTCCTTGTTTCCTCTTGCCCTTCACTTCAAACTCCCATGCTTTTCTCAAAACATGCCCATCATCCCTCCTCAACACATGCCCGTACCATCTCACTCCATTCGCCTTTACCATCTGAACCACTGTTTCCTTCAATCCCAACATCTCCATTATGTCCTCTGTCCTCTTTTTCTCCATCAGTTTTGGACCACACATTGCTCTCACCATTGCTCTCTCAGTCCTTCTCAAAATTGCCATCTCATTTTCCTTCAAACACCGTGTCTTCATCGCAGATTAGTTTCCAGCTGAAGAAAGTATTCACTTAACCAACCTTGTAGGATGTAACGGTTGGAGAACTTTGGCTTAGAAGAATGTCATACAAATGTTCTATGATTGAAAAGGATTTAGTCTGATGTTTCACACAGCAGTCCTTGTTTGAGTGAATGCATGGTTAGATAAATAGTGAGGTGGTTGTATTTATCTCTCACACATTCACTTCCATAAAGGACTGCAGTCGAAACGTCAGTCTAGATTCTTTTCATTACATTGTGAAACTTAAAAATGTATTAAATTGTTTTTATTGAAACACCGATGCAGCATCCATTAATATTATTTTATGTCCTGTGACTGGCAGAACCAACGTTTCCAAGAGTTTGGAACTTTTTTGACTGGTATTGGTGTTTATGGTTTTGAATTATTTTTTCGCTGTAATATAGTACTTTGAATTGTGAGAAAGTCCTCCATCTTGGTTTACAACGACATCATGGCTGGTACCTTTGATAAGATCTAGATATCTGCCTTCCAGCCATGAAGTCCCGCGGTTTTCGATCACAGACAGCCCAAGCTACATCTAACATATTACATTATATTATCATCAGTTATCTTCTATGTATAGATAGAGCAAAACTCTGTGAACCCTGTGTAATTTACAAAGTGGTTCGAAAAATTACTAATTCTATTTTGTATTGTAGTATTCATATTTGTTTTCTTTTTATGTTTCAGCTGTGGGATATTAAATCAGTTTTAGTATCATAGACTGAAAGCCGCAGTTGAATCAGGGAATTTTTTGCAATGGTGTACACATTCACCCATCGCAAGACAACAACAGAAGTCATAGCATGCAATAGTGGTTTCACAATAATTTGACAGTGTTATCAGTATGTATCGTGTGTTTTATGCCGCAGGTTGGCATCGAGAAAAAAATTGGCTGACTAGATGGTCGGAAAATGACCGTTGAAAAGTTTTGAAAAGATATTGAGAGCGTCGGCTAGTTGAAGCTTATTCAATTCTAGATTTAAGTTTTAAATAGATTTATAAATTATATACACCGTAGAAAAATGAATAAAAGACTGACGTTTCGGACTAAAGTCCTTCACTCACTCCGACGAAGTACTTTAGTCCGTCAGTCTTTTATTAATTTTTCTACGATGTATATAATTTACAAATCTATTTACAACTGTTTCTGTAGAAACACCGACTTAGCGTCCCATTTATTACAATCTAGATTTAAGTGTTTAACCATTCGCCTTTATCACACGGCAGCCATATTGTCCCCGAAGACTAAAAAAGCTTTGTTTCACCACAACAAGCCTCGCTCCCATTTCTATGGCTGCGAGGCCTGGGATGCTAAAACGAAGCATTTTTAGTCTCCGGGGACAATATGGCTGCCGTGTGATAAAGGCGAATGGTTAAACAGTTTAAACACGAGAAATGATTACGGCAGTTTTGAAAAAAAAATGTCTCGTTTAGTTTTTACTGCTTAGATCTTTTGTAAGTTTTTTTGTCAGAATGAGGAAAGCAGTTCCGGCCTTGAAGGGAAACAACGATTGTCAAACTTTGTAGGCGTAATGTTCACGTTGTGCACAATAACCAAGGGAGCTTTTTGCGGCGTATTATTGAACACGACGATAAGCGGGTGGTGAGCTTGGAACTTTTCGACATGCAACTTTTGTTTTGAATACTTAAGGCTATTGTTCTTTGTCGTTCGCGTCGTCTTTGTCATCCTCATTGGACGGCGACGGCAACTATTAATAACAATCGTCTTAAAGTGTCTATTTGGCCCACATGTTTTTTTTTTCCGTTTTTTGTATCTCTATAATGCATAAAAGATTATTTTTAAAAAGAGTTTTCGATTCCGTCACATTTTTGCCACAAAATTGAGCTTTAAAGTTCCCGTGCTGGCCACGCCCAACAAAGATGACCGGGAGTTGCTAAGTCTGGGTCCAGAACAGACCATGACGTCATTCAGGAATCTTCTGTAGACTCTCGCCGCCAGTTTATTTCAGTATTTAATTGTATTTCCATACAAACTTGATCGTTTTTCGGATTATTTAGGCCAAAAAATGATTGATTTTGTATGGAAAAACAATGAAACACTGAAATGAAGAGTCGACGATCCCTGAAGTGACGTTATGGCCTGTTCTGGACCCAGACTTAGCTATTCCCGGTCATCTTCGTTAGGCTTGGCCGAACTGCTGAACCTCTAATTTTTTTTGTTTCCAAATCTCGTGTAAATCGAAACGGAAAGCTAATCAATAATCTAAAACGGAAGAACTAAACGCGAATTTTGTTTTATTTATCTTGTTTCTCAAGCTCTCTATTGAATTGTTACTAAATGACGTCGCTTTTTCCAAAACAGCTAAAAGGTAGTCACAAGAGAAAATGGAATTGTAGGAAAAAAATTTCAACAGGTTAAGCACACGAACTTTGTGTAAACTTTCCGAAAAGAAATATACTTTATAGTGTAGATTTAGTGAAGTATATTGTGATTATAAGGCGACTTGGGATTGAAAATCTTCAGATCGTCTTCGTACTATAAATAGTTGTTCATTGAATGGCAAAAGCTTACGACGCGTCTGGGGTTTTCCCACTCGAGGTGCCTGAATTAGGCGTTGTGATTGCTCGCCAGCGCTTTTCAACAGCTTTTTGAAAAAACTTTTCGATAATTATATAGTGACGTGTTTTTTGAATAAAAGCAATTATAGTTTAGGTGGGTTAACTTGAAAATTCGGCCTTTTTTATTTCTCTTAGTACAGACTGCTAGCATAAAAAGCCAATGGCAATTTGTAAAGAAATCTATAGGTAAAATTTGATAATGTTAATTAAAGCACATATGTTTCTCACTGATTATAATTGATATAGAATTTTTGTAAAACTGATGTATAGTTTGTTGTTAATCCAAAGAAAGATTGATAGCTATATCATATAAATACCAAAAAATGTAAAAAACAATCTTTGTAAGCTTCGAGGGCTCATATCTTCGGTCAGTCCAGGTTTTCGTAACATGACTAACTTCCCTCATAGGTCAATTTATACGAATGCGATTTGTCGCACAGGCAATTAATTGTTTATTTTTTGTCTCTTTTTCTAATAAAGTCGCTATGAAATGTTTTGAATTTTATTAGAACTTTGTGATGATTAGCTTCGTAGATCATGTGAGCAAGATAAGTTAAATACTGTTCCTGTGATAAAATAAAAGTTTTATAAAGAAATTGTGGCATCTTTTTTGCAACCTAGCATTTTTAAGATTTTTGACTCACGGATCTATAGCTGGAGTAGGAGTTGTTTCAAGCTGGGACTTTCTCGTTTGCATATAATTTTGTACAACAATTTTAAAAGTGCTTTGGCCTGCTATCTTAGCGAATAGTCCATTTTCACGATTTCAATATTCTTATGTCTTCATTCAAATTTCCCTGTCAAGCCTTGGTCACGAGCTTTAAATCAAACGAATATATTATCCAAAACGAAGTTTGGCGGGCAATTTTGAATGCAGACAAAAGAATACTTAAATCATAAAAAAGATCTATCCTCGTTCAATAATCCAAAACCAGTTGCAGGCTGGTTAAACAGGCTCTAACTTGTTTTGCGCTTTCAGATGGCGGAGAGTGTACAGCGTACGGGATAATTTCCGTACTGGAGCGTACTTATTTATGCATGCAGTTTCGTCGCGTATATTTACTATAGAAGTTAGGGTCTGGGTAAGGGTTAGTTTTTGTGATTAAACAATAGTACGTCCCAATACGGAAATTTTACCCAGCGTACTAATATTTGAGTGATTGTTAAGAACATTTTTATCTATAAAAAAGTATAGTTATTGTTATTGATGATCAGGTAAAGGTTCGTTTTGTTTTAGTGTCTCAATGCGCATTGTTTCAGGGCTCCGAGCCGGAGTAACTTAGAGGAATTGACACGATCGACTGCCAAAGGCTGCTAATCGCAACTGTTGTATTTTAAGAAGCTAACAAGCATTTTTAGCTCATTCATTTGCGTCATATGACGCAAAAATGGTATCGTGAAGATCGAAATGTGTGCAGGAAGTCGTCGACCGTAGACGGAAATGACAATTTTCGCCGCCTACCCTCCCCCTTAGTAAATGGAAAATTAACTTTGATAAACCTCAAATACACATGTACAAGAATTCAACGGTTTCTACAGACTAATAAATAAACAAAAAACATCAAATCACAATTTCGGTATTTCTGAGTGTGCAAGATGGATCAAGAAGCCGAAATCTTCAAACCCAGGGGTATCGAGTGATTTTTTGACACGCTCGACTGAACGAGGCAGGCCATGAAGGACGAAGCCGTAGATCGAGGCAGCCATATTGGAATGGTGCCTGTTTTATTTTAATTTTCTTTTTTTTTTTTTTATCTTAAAATTGCCTATAATGCCTTTTTCTTACTTTGTAATACAATTTAATATTATAACATTTGGAAAAAGTTTATGATTTAATCATTAGACTGTTGAATATTATTGTCCATTACATGAATGAGCTGGCTCTAAGAGCCCTTTGATTTTACATTTCGAATGGTTAAGGCGCATGTGATTTTGCTTTGTGCCCCGTGGTATTCCCCCATTTAGGCAATTGACGGATGATGAGGATCCCCGTAAGATGGAAAATTGTGTTCTACCTTCCAAGAAACGGCCACCTACCTAATTAGCGAGTAATGTACAGGGAACTTTTTAAGTTTTTCAATTAGGACGAAATGATCAATAAGATCAAAAGCATTAGAAAATCTGCGAAAAAAAAGCGACTCTGCACACTTCTAAGGATAAATGCAACAAATAAACTAGGGCCTGTTCGCTGGATCTGTCTGCGACAGATCGGTTGGCGAGAACTGGGGGTGCAATCCTTTATAAGGTGAAATCCTCCAGAACATTTGCCAGTTTGCAAGTTAGAGATACCATTTTGGGAAACTTGTTCTCCTCACATTTTGTCGTTACAAAAGCAATTTTGATTTTGATTCTTTGATTGTTTTATGAAAATTGGTTAAATTGTTTGCTTCTATTAACGCGTTATTTGTTAGAAAATATCCGGCAAGAACCGAGAAAAGTAGAGGGAAAACGGGATAACATGTTTAATATGGTTTTTTCTTTAACAAAGTCAATGCGCATATCAGCTATCGTTTCTTGTGTCGGTAAACTTGTTGGAACTGCATGCGTTTTCTGATTTCATTTAAAAGCAGTTGCTCTTGATTTCCAAATTCTCGGGTTCTTGAAACATCCCGCTTGGTTTATCAGCCTTTATAACTAACTCGTCCCCAGTCGTAGGTTAACACGCGCGGCGGGAGCAGGGAGTGATTCCTTCCAACCACACCTTTCGCACCACAAAAAGGGACTTTAACATACGAGGAGAGCAACGGAGACGGGAAAGGGAAAGAACAATGGCCTTTATTAATGAAAACAAAAGTTGCACGTTGGAATGTAGCGTGTTGACTACTGTCCTTTCATTGATACGCCTCGGAAAGCTTACTTTTGAGGTTCTGTGTACAACGTGAACGTCAAACAAAATCTGACAATCTTTGTTTGCCTTCGAGGCTGAACCTTTTACCTTTTTCTGTTCGAGAATCTTGTGCAAAGTCGAAAGAAAATTTATCGTTGATCTAAAACGAAAAAAAATTACGAGAAATAACATTTTTCGCAACTGCCATCGTCTTTGCGCCCGTCCTCGTTTCTTAAAGTCCCTAAAAAGAGACAGAGAGAGAGACGAGTCAGCTTTTATAATATAGATTGGTCATTGCTTGCGCATGCGCGCACGAATGAATTAAGGTTGTTATAAATCACTGTTTTAAAAGATTTTTCAAGGGAAAAACTTGTAATTAAATCCCAAAAATTACAGCTCAAATTCGTTTTTTTTTAATGTTGCAAAAAAAGATTAAGAGCTAAAGGTTTATATTAACCTTTGGTTAGCGTTAATCACCTTTTAAACTAATGGGTCCAGTATGGTAATCATTTTGACATGCTTTTTGTTTTTCAATAATTCTTGTTTTTCAGTTTATGATTTTTTTTCCACAGACTAGAGAGATGTATACCACTTTCATCAGTTAGTTTTGAAATGTCTTGCTTATCCGCTATTAATGCCCTCACTCGGTATTTTTTTTTTTCAGTATTCGAAAAACCAAGTTTTTGAAATCAGCCCGATTTACGGTTCCTTTCATAAAAAAAAGCCTGTCAGCCTGATAGTAGATTTGCCGATTTACTGTTATAAGTATCTGTAATACAAGTTTTGATTTGTATAACTGAATCATGGAACAAAAGTATTTAGTGATATTTTTATCTCTTTTGATTTTCAGGATTGGAAATGACTTGTACGTTAGTCGAGCCAAGGATAAAAACTTTTGACCATTAACATGAGAAGTTTAAAAAAAGATTGATTCGAGCAGATTGATCAACAAATAAAGAAATGTAAAGGAGGTATGCTTATAATCTCAGTATATATGCAAATCTATCGAAATACGGAGCGGCGGGATATATTGGCGTAAACGGAAGAAAAAATCATAAAAAGTAAGCAATAGTTACTAACAATAGTTTTTAAAAGAAACAAAAAAATTCATTTGTGCAATTAGTACTCAAAGTGCAAAGATTAAAAATTGATTTGTGCTCTTTTTTGCCGCTTCATTAGAGCTTATTGTATTTTGCTATCCCTGGGAATGAGATAAATTGACCAAGCTCTTTTTTTTTAATTTGTATTTGAATTCTATGGTTTTCGTAATTCATATTTTAATGACTATTTTATCTATTAAGTTCTGTTAATTTTTACTTATTTGAATATTCAGTAAAATCTTGCATTTGATTGCAAACTAAATTTTAATATCATTATATTTATATTTATTTTGAATAAAATTCGTATCTCAGCGGGATCATGTATTATTTTATGTACTATTCTTTGCAGAATTTACAGGAAACTACAGTTTCAGTTAGTGCTCAAATCAATATGTTAAAGCAGGCAGCACACTAGGCGAAAACAGCGCGGCGCTACTTTCGCCGCGAAGAATTTAAGCGTATTCAGCTCATGTGGTTGTTCCCCGCACACTGG
>JANCMA020340506.1:0-11697 GCA_024336925.2 Zoanthus solanderi | reverse complement strand
AAATGGTGACAATTGGGTGAACGTCCCTTCTTTCCCCCGCCTGTGCCCGGGGTGGGGGGAGCGGAGGTTTCAAATGATTGGTGCATTAGCAAGAGCATTGATCATACATGCTCGGCTCTAGTGCACTGGTTTTAAACCAATTAATTTATTCAGACTAATTCTAATGTAAAGCTAAGTCACTTGGTCTTTTAGTTTTACTGTTGTGAAACAGTAGAGCTGAACTATTTGGTTTTATAATAGAACCCACTTATCCGCTGATATAACTGAGGAGGTTTATAGGCAAAATTTGTGGGTATTTCTGGTATTGGTTCTAGTGTGTGTGTTTCTTTCTCCTGTTCCTCATTTATATAATAATATCCACTTATCTACAATTTATTATTATTTGTTATATTCTTTTCTATATAAACTTTTTTTGTCAACTTTATTGCCAACCGTCCGTAATGTATAATTAATAAAAGTAGTTACTCAGCTAGATTAGTTTGTTAGTTATTCTGAGTAATCTTTACAATAACCTGTTTTATTTCTTCACCATGTAAAATTAATTGTGTTAAATTTTGTAATAAAGTTTGACTCTCTTGTGTACCCAAACATTGACGTGATTTAACGGTTAAACTGGCTGATTCATATTGTGTTAGCTTCTTTTCTGCAATAATTTCTCTAGGCCATATATTTCACATCCTTTTCCTTTTGTAGAAATTGTTTGTTCTTGAACTGCTACCACTCGCTGGTTTCACAGTTAACTTAAATGCTATCGCAGCGAGGTTGAATTAAGCAATCTAGCGGAGACAGCAATACTAATCAATGATAAGGCAGACTACAAAGAATAATCTGGCCTCGCAAGAACCCTGGGTAGACTTTTGCACTCACAAGTGTGACCAGGATCCTTTGCTCACCATAATGTGATTTAACATCCTATGACAAAAGTTAAGCCTCGTGTTTTATGTCGCTACAGCTTCATTCGATTGTCACATTGTGTAGATTAAGCATAACCAAACAAAATTTTCTTATTGTTAAGTTCAAGTTGCTTAACTCGAAGTTTAGTTATAATATATTGAAACTTTCTTATGGATTGCCCTTGTTAACTGGATCGTATTCCTAAAGACGCAATGTTTAGAATTTTTTTGCTTTGATTAGCAGTGTTTGATCTTAACTTTAGGAACCAAGGGATCCAAAGGTGAACCTGGCGTTGGCCGACCCGGTCCCCAAGGCAGAGATGGTTCTCCTGGTGAAAAAGGAATTGCTGGTTTTCCAGGATTGAAAGGCGAACAAGGTTTGCCAGGTCAAGTGGGTAAAGATGGTTCAAAAGGAGACATAGGCCCCCCAGGTAGGAATCTATTTTATTTTCGTGTAATTTTTAAATTAGCTGGTCGTTTCACACCCTATGGAGTCTGCTGTCAGTACTGCTGATCTTTTACAATATTTTTCGAAGAACTAATGATATGACTGTATCATTTTAAGGGTAGTCACAAGTGTATATATGGCACATAACTTTTAATAGAAATTACCTGAATCCAGTTAAATACACGGCTTTCATATGCCCTATTCAAAAAATGGCGGCAATTCTATTTTTTTTTCAACATTCAAATTAACCCTACAAGCCTCGTTTCGGATTACATATTCTCGTGAAAGTTTAACTCAAAACGAGCCTGGCAAGGCTAATTTAAATGTAGACAAAAGATTATTACATTCGCCGCCATTTTTGAATAGCGTCTATAATGGCCGATGGCGCTGAGACTAGTAAACATGAAATCGAGGTCAGAAAGGGCCCTGCTTGAGAATAATAACGGTAAGCAAAAGGTCAATTTCAGTTGAATAGGTTATCTGTTTTGACTCCATTCGGTCTAAATATTTTAAAGAAGAGGAAATGCCGACTCGTTGCTTTGTTTCAGGATGTATGAAGAAAGGAAACGGCAAAGACGATATGACAAAAAGTGTCTTGGTTTAAATTTCCGACCGAGAACCCGATGAAGACGAAAGAGCTATACGTGATAAGAAAAGAAGTAAAGCACTTCAGGGTAACTGAAAATACAAAGATATGTCCCCGGCATTTCAGGGAAGCAAGAATGGATTAAAAGATGGCGTATTCCCTTTTGTGTTTCCATGGATTCGAGCAACGCCATGCAAGAAAAGGGAGCCGGCTGAAAGAAACTTTTAACTGACACCTTCGAAAAGTGCATCACGGAAATTGTCTTCCTCAGCTGTTGTTGTTGAAGAATTATCAAACGGAATCGTCCCAGATCTACCGGAATGTAGCTTATAAGTTGAAGACGAAACACAAACTGATTTATAGACCAGGACGCTTACTTTAGGGAAATTATTGACAACCATAACAAGATTCATAAACTTAAACAGGAACACTTAAAAAGATTCCAATTCTTCTTTTGATACTGGCTTTCAAAGCTGGGATACTTTAATGGTTACTTGTGAGAACATTTCCTGCTAGTAGTCAAAAACTAACTACAGCTTTGAGTCTGATTACAGTAAGCACAAATTACTAAAAAAGAGAAAGATCAAGATCCTTAAGGCCCATTGATGAATTTTTTATGGACATGTGTAGACTAAAACAACTATTCCAGGAGGACCATTTTGCTCAATTATTTAATGTGTGAGCTTCTACAATTAGTAGAATATCAATCACATGGGTCAATTGTATAAAAAAACTTTTGGCCCAGCAGAAAAGTAATAGATACTGCAATGTCCGAATCTTTTAAAGGAAAGTACAAATCTACTCAAGTCGTAATTGACTGTACTGAGACTAGATGTTAAATGCCAGCAGCTTGAAGTTGAATGGAGAACTATTCAGTGCCTACAAAAATCACGCAACTTTAAGAGTTCTGATTGGTGTCATTCATAAGTCAAGTGTATTCAGGTTTTAACTCAGATCGAAAATTGTCAGGAGGGGATTTGATGGCAAAAACTCCGTCGTGGCAAATATGGGGTTCACTGGAATTACTCTATATCTTCCAGATTCGTTGTCTAAAAAACCCCTGGCCTTTACTAATCTGGTAGTAACAGTGTCATGTTTTACATTGGTATTAGCTTTTGCAGACTTAAAAATATGGCGACTAATTTGGAGCCGAGTGTACAAATTCATTATTGTCAGTGTCAGGATCAGAACTCGTGCCTATCTTTTTTACGCGGCTGTATCTACCACCAGTTTATCTTTGCCTTTTCGTATGTAGGCATACTCTCGCTTCTTGAGCACTGCATTTGTCTTCTGTCCTTTTCCTGCGTCACCACGGCATTTAAGCCAGAATATATTGTCTGAGATTTTTAATTCCTCGGGTTTTCTTCCAAGAAGAGAAGCGCCAGGTATATCGTTTTCCAGAAGAAATGTCGAAATTAAAACATTCGAAATACTCGTCATTGTATACAAAAAAAAGGACTCTACGCTTAGCCTTTTGATCTCGTTTTCATGCACCTAGATCCAGGACTCTCGTGCTGTCCGCTATTATGAAAGTCGTGTATGGCTACTAAGACTACGTTTATATTATCTGTCAAATCTGCTATAAATAACGGCCAGCGACATTAACCGCCATGGACATTTGTTTTGGCTTTTTTAGGCCTCATAGGATAGAAATCTGCCATAAATAACGGCCAGCGACATTAAACGCCATGGACATTTGTTTTGGCTTTTTTAGGCCTCATAGGATAGCGTAGAAGTAGCTAATAAACAGGATCGCGTTTTTTCCAATACTCGTTCTCCATCTATAAAAAAACATTTGATATAGGTTTTGGCATTGGTCAGCAGCCGTCAAGATGTTAATAAAAGTAATAAATTCATTCACGCTTTTGGCGAAGAGAAGGAACTGAATGGGCATCAACTGTCACCAAAAGCGGATTGTTTCAAAGTCTGACTGATTAAATTGTTTTAGGTTGGAGAAACCAGTACTCAAAACTGTGAAGTAAACAACGATGGGTAGGCTTAAGGGTTTTTCTTAAAACATATCTACTTCTAGAATTTTTATGCCTTACTTGCTATTAATCCTAACTTTTTCAACTGCTCTCCAATACTTTGGATTTAGGGGTCTCGTCATGTTCAAGCGTACTCCGTTACGTACTAATTAAGTTCATAAAGGCAATAAACATTAGGGGTGACAACTTCATTTGGATAGTTAAACTTAGAAACAGGCTTTTCCAAAAGTTGCTTAAAATTTATAATATTAATTATATTAATATTATATTTAACCTACCGTAAAACCTCGAAAACAAGCACATAGGCTTCTCGCCTTTTTTAAAGCCCATATGGTGGGCTTTTTCGAGATGGGCTTAATTTTAAGTTTCGCTTCTTTTTTTAGACTCCTTAAATTGGAAAATATACACTTATACACTAAGCTTTGGAGATTATTTTTGAAATTAAGAGGGAGGCTTCTTCAAAATTAATCCCACTGTACCTATTTTCGAGGTTTTGCGGTATTTTAGAAATTTCTAGAGTTTCCCACAACCAATTTGAAATACGAACTAAAAAAAGATCAAGAAATATAATATCCGAATTTCAGAGCTTATGTATTGAATTTTATGTTGATTAAGAGATGTGAAAAATAATCAAAGGTACTCGTTTTGTTTTCCATTCAGGACTTCAAGGACCACAAGGCGCTAAGGGTGACATAGGAGTCACTATTATCCAGCGTGGACCTCCAGGACCTCCTGGTCTGCCTGGTCGCCCTGGTTTAAACGGTGCACGAGGTCCCAAGGGCGATACAGGAAACCCAGGCGCCGACGGACTTAAAGGTTCTCCTGGCAATCCAGGTGATTGATTAATCAAAAATTCCGTTCAGGTGGTAGTTCAATGATTTGAATATCTACTTATAATATTTGTTGCTTGATAGTTTTCAATAGATGTTTTTCCCCTTTTACTGTACTGTCGTCTAACTGTTAACGAGAAGCCTGAAAAAAAGAAAGTCAATAAAATATGAAGATATTAATTTTTTCGGAATGTTAAAGTGCTCCTGCATCATGATTAGAAAGGCAAAACAGCAGTTCATAGAAGTACCTTTTCACCGCTATGTTGAAGCATGGTGGAACTTCGACGAGTTGAAATTCAAGAAATAGTCTGATTAAAGTTTTTCACGTTTTTCTTTTCTTCTTTCTTTCTTCTATTCTTTCGTTCTGTAAGTAATTATTTTTGTGTGTTTTTCTTTTATTACTTTTATATTTTTAATTTGATCTTCTAGGTGCACGAGGTGCTAACGGTTTCCCAGGACCACCAGGTAGTGATGGGGATAAAGGACAACGGGGCCCAGATGGTCCATCTGGGCCACCAGGACCCCCTGGTAACAGTGGTAGACCTGGTGCAAAGGGTAATCAAGGTCCACCGGGTCCCCCTGGAGCCACGGGTCTGAAAGGTGATAGAGGCGCATTAGGTGAAGATGGTTCTCCTGGACCGCCCGGTGAAAAGGGCAGCAAAGGCTCACGGGGTGTTAGTGGCATAAATGGACCACCTGGTAAAGATGGCACACCTGGAGAAAAGGGTGATCGGGGTTTTGACGGCATCAATGGAGCTAAAGGTTCAACGGGAATCCCCGGAGCAAATGGTCCTCCAGGCTCGCCAGGTCAGAGTGGAGATCCTGGTGCGAATGGCGTCAAGGGTGATATTGGTCCCCGTGGTAGAGATGGGACCCCCGGGGCAGATGGTCCCCCTGGTAACGATGGATTCCCTGGCCTAATTGGCGCTAAGGGAAATCCTGGACCTAAAGGGACGAAGGGAGAGAAAGGAGAGATAGGTCGAGGACAGAGTAAGTTAACAAAAGTTAAGTTAAGTATAGATTTTGTAGAGAAGCGTTTACTCTACATTCTGTTTTAAAAACCATTTGACACTGAATGACCTTGCGTTTAGTTCGTGATACAAATAATGAAATAATTTGGGATTTGATTTAAAATTCGAATTTCCAATCAAGATTAAACGTTTCAAATTTTAAGACTAAACCATTGTGGTTTGAAAAATGACGCATTTTGCAAAATTAGTTCCGTGGAGCAATTTGTTTTCTATTTTATTTGACCGTACCATTAACTTGGGTAACAGTACTTGTACTTTTCATTAAGAAAGGGATAATTAAAGAAATCAAGATTTAGGGTAGTGGTAAATGGTATTTCCTTTCCCGATTTTCAGATTTAGATGAACTGAGTCTTCCTTGTGATTTTTTTGAAAGTCGTGGTTATTTGGAACAAATGACTAACGCGAAAAAAAAATTAAAGGTGAAAATTAATAGATAAACAGACTTTCCTTCAGCTTAGTTTCTAAGTGGCTTGGAAATGCTTTTAGTCTTTATATAGTTCGTTATACACATTTCTTGTACAGTGATGTGACTGACTGACTCGTTCCGTGATTGTCTGACCTGCGGTATACCAACTATACACTTGGTGTTTTCCAAATCAAGGGAAGGACCTTTCCGGTTGGCATGTTCTAAAACTATATATGGTCTTGTACCGGTATTCCTGTTTTCCAGATGTAGACACAGTCACAATCACTACAGGAGATCTACACAACTTACCGTCTTGTCTGCCCGGGGAAACAGGATCCTTAGCACGTACTAGATGTTTTCTTAGCGTGTCTTTGACTTAAAGACGGTTTGAATCCCGTGTTTCTCAAGGCAACGTTTCAGTGTCTATGAACATCTTCAGGAGCAAAAGCTCTGTGATTTTAAGTGAATATTCTCATTCATCCACATTCAATTGTAGTAATAAATAAATAACCATCGATTTTCATCAGTGAAGTTAGTTATGTGACAGTCGGTTGTCATGTGACAATCGTCAAGGAACGGTGGAGACGTTTTTTCCTCTACGTTTGTCACATCATAACGAACTGCCACGTGACTAACTTCACTGATGAGAACTGATGATTTGGGTCGAAACGTCATTTTTTAAATTAAGATTCAAAATTCCAGAAATAGATTGATCTATTTATTTATTTATTACTACAACTGAATCTGGATGAATGAGAATATTCACTTTAACTTTAAATTTAATAATGGGCAGAATTGCTTTTCTCAAGTAAGATCTTTAGAGAGAACGTCGAGAAAAATTGCTTCGTATCGCAACCATTTAAGATTTAGTTTGCGATGCCTTAAAGAACGGGTCACTCCACCTAGTATAAGACTACGGAGTAATGTATTTGGAGAAAGAGCAGAGAAAATCCTGGAGTTTGCAGAGAAGAAACTATTGAACAAGGGTGTCCACCAAGTACACTTCACCATCATCGAACTAAAACGTAAACAAGATCGCCTGTCAACCAACCTATCGTCCTTACTACCGGACGAGACATGGGATAGAGTGAAGCTTTTCACGGAAGCAGGACAGTTATCGCAACATCGGATAAGAAACAACGCCAAATTGACAAATTTGCATGGTTGTCTTCAACTGATCAACAACAGAATGGGTTTGCCGGTCCATCTCTCGTCCCTGAAGCCTCTAAATGGGTGAAAAACCTGTCCAATCGTCCCCTTTCTGACAGAGAAAAGTCTTTGCTAAGGGTGTGAATTTCGCTGTGGTTCCCGACAAAATAAGATCGTTAGAGTTTATTACGGCAACGGAGGAAGCGATCGCAAAACCCAAGCTAGGAGAAACTGAGGCAGAACGTTTGCGTAATAAAATATACAGCAGTCTCTGCAAGATCAAATTACCGCCATCGAATTTGAATAAAGATGAGCGCAAAGCTTTATTCGTTCTAACAAAGGACGACACCATTGCTATTGTCCCTGCTGTCAAAGGGAAGATGAAGATGGTAGAATCCAACGCATGGATTTAAAGAGAAAGTCAGTAAATTCACGCAAAGCTCTTCCATGATCGTATTATCAACGCGGATAAAAAGAGGAAACTAGACCCGCCATTAGAACCTACTATTCCTGTCTTCTGTGGTTTACCAACAAAATCCACAAACCCGAGCCCATTCCTGTAAGACCAATTGTGAGTAGTATTGACTCGTTGACGTACAATTTAGCTAAGTATGCTGCCTCCGTCCTTGGCCCGCTGGTTGAAGTAACACCACACCATATAGAAAACCCAAAAGACTTTGTGGAGAAGATCAAGGGTTTCAAGTTACAAGAGTACAAGGTCGTTACTTCTTATGTCTCTGCATTGTTTACGTCAATTCCACCTGACGTCGCGATTCAAGTTGTACGTAACCGTCTGGAATCTGGCCAAACCCTCCAGGAGCGTTCGAAGCTCAGTGTGGACGACCTGGTTGAGCTAATCGAACCTTGCCTCAAAACCACCTATTTTTCCTTTGGAGGAAAGTTTTACACACAAGTGCACGGCTGCGCAATGGAGTCTCCTGTATCCCCCATCGTAGCGAACCTCAGTATGGAGGCCTTTGAACAGCAAGTCCTACACACCTACACCGGCACGCCCCCAGACTGTGGCTCCACTACGTAGACGACATGTTCGTGGTGCTACCTAAGGAAGAGCTCGACCCCTTTTTCGTGCATATTATTGGCGTCATCCCCCATATTCGGTTCACCCAAGAGCTGAGTCATGATGATATTGCTTTTCTGGATTGCCATGTTCATGTGAAAGCCTATGGAGGTCTAGCAACAAAAGTGTACAAGTGACCTTACTCACACTGATCATTATCTACAATTTCACTCCCACCATTCCTTAATACACAAGCTCGCTGTTATCCGGACACTTAGCTACAGAGCGGAACAGTTGATCAGTGACCCCGACACCTTGACAAGTGAGGAAAAACAACATCAAGAAGTCACTCTGAAAACTACGGGTATCCTAAATGGGTATTCAGCGAAAATCAAAAGAAGCACAATGAACGGGAAGGTGGAAGTGACAACATCAAGGGGGGAGGGCACAAGGCCTGGATAACTATCCCGTACATACGAGGCATATCAGAGAACATTAAGAACATTCTCAAAGAACATCGCGTAACAGCGTTTTATAAACCCCAGAACACTCTACGACAACAGTCGGTCAAGATTAAAGACAGACAGCAGTTTGAAAAGCGTTCCAACCTTGTTTATGGTGTTATCTGTGGAGGGGAAGGCTGCGCCGAATCTGGCCGAACTCCAATCCTAATTAAAATTTAGCAGTATATTGTCAACTGAAGGACACGGGGCACGTTTTGGATTCAAAGGAAGTCAAGATCCTTGATAGAGAACGCGATTGGCGAAAAAGGGGGTAAAGGAAGCGATATGGGAATGGGTGGAGAACCCGACTCTAAACAGAAAGGGAGGGGGGGCTCCGGTTCTAGCTGTCAACGAACTGCCGCGTGACTAACTTCACTGATGACGACCGATGGTTTTGGTCGAAATGTTTTCTTTTAAATTAGGATTCAAAATTCCAGAAATCAATTGATTGATTGATTGATTGATTGATTGATTGATTGATTGATTGATTGATTGATTGATTGATTGATTAGCTCTGTGGTTTTGTTCTTACTAATCCGTAGCTGGTGTAACTGTTAGACATGAAGGCTGATACGATGTATTGTCTCTTACCTTTGTTCCACTTCGTGTTTCGATTAGGTAAGCTCTGTCATATGAATAAAGTAGATCCCCAGTTTGGTCGGCTCTACCAAGATTTGACTATTTGTGAAACCTACTTTTCAGTCTAAGCTAATTGACCTTTCTATCCTTTCGGGGTAGTTAAATGAGTACCAGCACCTGCTGGGAACCAACCTGCGTAAATTAGTGTCCCGTCAAGGGGGAGTCAAAGACATCTCGACAAGATCTTCAAGTTATAATGAAAAAGAAAGAAAGAAAGAAAGACTCGCGCTCATCACCGCCTCAAAGTACAGAGGCAGCGCAGCTCAACGAGGTTAAACCGAAAACATATATAGGCGCCCCTGGCTGCCGCTATACGGACCATGCGTGACCTCGGAGCACAGCGTCAAGGAAGGAGGAAAACCGGAGTACCCATAGAAAAACCCTCAGATTCAGATAGAGATGGACAAATTTCCGCCCACATGCGGACCCCGGGAGTCGATCCCGGGTTGTAGAGGTGGGAAGCGCGGGTGATGACCACTACGCCAACCTGACTCCCCTGAAGAGCCTTATGAACCAATACTGTGTGAGAGGAACAGACGTATACAACTGTTAGACATGGAAATCAGTTGTAATTAGTGGAATTAATGTTCAGTGTTCAGTGATGGAGACAACATTGTTTTTTAGTCATGCTGCAATCTAATGTCATGGTGCCTTTCATATAGTGGATTATAATCATTTTTCATCATACCTATAGTAGTCCGTATGACATGAATACGCTTACTTTCGCTAGGGTTCTTATTAACATAAGAAATGAAAAGGGAGAAAAATAGGAAAAGGAATTAGATCTTTTTTTAAAGTCAAAGTAGATAAGTATTGAAAAAAAACCCAAGTTGACTAATTAAGCTTGAAAACAAATTAAAAGTTTTCCCATTTTTCAGGTACATTGAGAGGAGAAAAGGGTGAAAAAGGTGAACCAGGTCTTCCCGGATTTCGAGGCCCAGCTGGTAGGGATGGCCCCCCTGGCTTTCCTGGAAACGATGGTCCACGTGGAATAAAAGGAAATCCTGGTGTTCCAGGATTTCCAGGACAGAAAGGTAAAAAAAAAAAACATTTCTATACAGCTTTAAGTGCCAACACTGTTACCATTTCCAGAATAATAAAAATAGGTTATTTAAAGTATTTAATACAAACCGGGTTAAAGAATATTGATATTGTACAAATAGCCACTAATACATTTCTTAAGTGTAACAAAGTTATTAAGTTACCTAAAATGTTTCCAACCTGAAAGGTCACTTAAAATGGTCATCTAAAGGTCACCTAAAATGTTTCCAACCTGAAAGGTCATGTAATGTTGATTGGGTGATAGAAAGTAATGAAACCATCGAAATATCAAGGCTACTTTTTAGTTTCTTCCCGTTTCTTAATCTAGTAGGAAATGATCATTGGGAACCTTTTTGATAGAATTAGGTTATCGACAATTGTAAAACATCACAAAAAGTAAAAAACTTAAGGAGCATACTCCGAGCTCAGTTGTAATTTGAATGTATATATATATATTTAAGGTGACACTGGATTCCCTGGATTGACGGGACCTATTGGGGAGAAGGGAGATCCGGGAATATCAGGTCTACCCGGACCTACCGGACGTCCCGGTCCACCTGGTACCGCAGAGTTTGGCTTCTACCTGACTGTTCATAGTCAGACATCCGAGGTATAAGATGGAATTTTCTTGCATTTTCCTATTTATACGTTCATTTGTCCTTTTTTAATGTACGTTGAAATCTATCTGTTCCTTTTTTTTTCCTGACTTTTTCACTTAGTACTGGTTAATTTTAGAAATGTACTCCTGGCTGTTTTTCTATTCTAGACTAAGCTCGAACATTTCCTTGGCTAAAATTAGAGAGGCTATGCATATCCTTGGGAAAAGCCCTCAATTGACAACTACTGCACGTTAATTCAAAATTTTCATTGTAACCTTCCCATTTCACTATGGTTTTTTATTGTTGTAATATAATTGTAATGTATTCTATTCTTTTGGCTCGTTTTTAATTTATATTCTTTGCAATTTCTTGATTTTGTTATTCTGATGATGAAATGCGATATTTAAAAACATGTCAATTTAAAAACAGTATGGATCTTAATCAAACTTTTGAGTTATTTAAATCTGGTCCGTTAACAGGAAAGCGGTCTCTTGGTGCTGCCCCCTAACACTTAAAACTACATCCTATGTTTTTACCGCATTACTGCTGCTGGCTTCCACCGACCT
>JANCMA020340399.1:0-11698 GCA_024336925.2 Zoanthus solanderi | reverse complement strand
TATTCGTCCAAACTTTTGGACGGCATCGAGCAGATCCGTGCAGAGGTTTCTTTTTCTTCTCTTTAGAGGGGGAAAAACCTCTGCCAAGCAGGGTACTGCATGGAAGGTGAAAGCAAAAGAGTCCTGATAAGATAGTGCAAAAGGAAGATATGGAGAAGTGACAACACATTGCGGAAAAGCGAAAGCAAAAGAGGAGGAAAAGATTGGGCAGAAGGAGGATGAGGAGAAGGAACAAGGCATTACTGGAAGTTGAAAGCAAATGAGGAAGAGAAGATGGGGCAGAAGGAGGATGAGGAGAAGGAATAAGGCATTACTGGAAGGGAAAGCAAAAGAGGAGGTGGAGCTGGTGTAGAGGAAGGATAAGAGAAAGAAAAAATGATGGAGGTATCTCTGGAAGTTTGAAGGGAAAGAGGAAGACGCATGTCATTGGTGGAGAAAGAGGATGAGCAGAAGGTAGGTGTTGATGTGGGCATTACTGATGGCAGGAGTAAAGGGTAAGAAGGAAGAGATTTTTGAAAATGTGGTGAAAGTTGAAAAGGAAGAAGGGGATGATGGTATAACTTGGAGGTGAAGGGAAAGAAGGGGATGAGGGTATAACTTGGAGGTGAAGGGAAAGAAGGGGATGATGGTATAACTTGGAGGTGAAGAGAAAGAAGGGAATGAAGGTATAACTTGGAGGTGAAGGGAAAGAAGGGGATGATGGTATAACTTGGAAGTGAAGAGAAAGAAGGGAATGAAGGTATAACTTGGAGGTGAAGGGAAAGAAGGGGATGGTGGTATAACTTGGAGGTGAAGAGAAAGAAGGGGATGATGGTATAACTTGGAGGTGAAGGGAAAGAAGGGGATGATGGTATAACTTGGATGTGAAGAGAAAGAAGGGGATGATGGTATAACTTGGAGGTGAAGGGAAAGAAAGGGATAATGGTATAACTTGGAGGTGAAGAGAAAGAAGGGGATGATGGTATAACTTGGAGTTGCAGGGAAAGAAGGGCTGAGGAATAGGATGAATTCAACAGCAAGAACCCAATATTCTGCTTGTCCTTGTTTGTTGTACAAAACAGCAATTGAGCTAAAGATAGCCTTCCAGATATACTACTGTTATTATCTTTGCCTGGAGCTATTAAAGAATTGAAAACCACTTTCCCTATGTCAACAACAACAATAATAGTTGCAACAAGAATTCTAGATGCCATGTTATAATATGATCAAAACCTTGAATCGATCCTGATGATGAAGATAAGGTGATGATGATCATAATGACAATCATTAGGATGACAAACAAGATATGATGTCAGATATATTACCAATCGAATCATTTATCAGATGAGGGAAACAAACTGGAAACAATAGTGAAGATAACACCTTCTATTACCTTAAAAAAGATGAAGAACAGCATCCTATGAAGTGTTTTGCAGTGAAGAAGCTGAAAAAGTTGTTGATACTGTTTTTGGAGTGGTTTTAACTTTACACTAGGCAGCCATAAAGAACCCGTTGCTGCGCCTGAACTGCTTCTCTTGGCACTGTAGAAATAAACCCAATAAAACAGTATGAAAGATCATCAATTCATACTCTAAAATGAATTTAAGTGATATCATTAAGTAAAACTACTTGATTGTCCTTTTGAAGTGCCTACTTAATAAGGGATCCAATGGTGGGGAAATACAAGGAATCTGCAATGTAGTCAGGGTATGCCACAAGAATTAAGTTTTTAAAATTGGAAGCCCTAAAACAAAAATGCCATTGCCATTGAGAATCCTCTTAAAGTTCAAGAAAAATGCATAATTGTGTTATAAGTTTTCAAGACTACCCCTGGTCACGACTATATCACATCCAAGTTAAGCAGGTTGTTTAATCGTATGATAAATATTATAATAACGTAACGAAAATGTTTTTCTCGTCTCTTTGGCTTGTTGGAGCTGAAACAATAAAAAAATCAGGATTTTTTTTATCCTGACTAATATAGGGCGGTGACTCTGAATCAAAGTCGTCATAACTCGTCCAATATGGGACGATAAATGTCATAAATGGAATGCTGCGTCGGTGTTTCTACAGAAACAGTTTTACAAGTAGTTAAACTTTACAGAAACGTCAGTTTTTAAAATTCTTTATTACGGTGAAAAATTTAACTACTTGTAAAATAATATGGGCCGGTTTGATGCTCTGAACTCTACATTATTATTTACATACGAGCATGTAAACCAATGAGACTTACTATGCTGCATATCGGCTCATTGCTGTCTGCACATCTTGTCGTTGAGATGCTCTAAGTGACACATGAACCGGATCAAAGTTGGCTGCCCAAACTACATCTGTACAAAATGGGAAACAAGTTGCTTGTTTAAATTTTAGTTTGCAATGAAACTACGCATTGAGACACTGACGTTAGCAGTCAATTACAGTAAACCAAAATAATAGCAGATTCATTTAGCTTTTGATACCTTTCTGACGTGGTATACCCACACCGTAAAAGACGACCATTTTCATACTTGCAAAATTAACAATTCACTATGTTAAATGCAAGAAACAAATTTTCAAGTACAAATATCATTTTATTGACATTTGTTATCCAAATATAGTTCACCTGACACACAATTATGCTTTCCCTTCTTTGCAGATGTGACTAACCACTCAAAAAGTAAACAATAATTCAAACAGCTGAAATTGTTTCTGAATATTAGAGTGCTTAAACTCCAGCACAAAGTCAGGTGAAAAACAAAAACAGGAACAAATGCAACTGTTCTCAAATAGGTTCCTTCATACCTCGTATAGCCTTCCTCATTTTCAAGACTTGGGTTTTAGCAACTAATAACTTTCAAATCCAGTTAGTTTTGTTTTGAATATGCGGAGGAAGGGGGCAGGATAGGAATACATGTTTTTGTGTGTATCTTTGTGAAGGGTCACACATAAATCCGTTCCAGGAAGGGGTGTTCCAAGATCTATTTTGCAAAACATATCTCAAAAACCCCGGACTACCCCGCCCTAAAAGCGTACCTTCTCTTATAAGGACAGGCTTGATTTACTTACCCCGAGGTGTATACATCCCCTGTTGCATGGAACCACTTTCAAATCCTGGAGCTTTGTAATCTGCCAACTGAAAATTGGTCAAAATTTGAATTTAACATAAAATAATCTTTTTTCTGCTTGTTGCTTGAATCAAGCACCGCTATCACAGAGGTCATGGGTTTGAATCCTGTTTTCTCTTTTGAAGTTGTGTCAGTAACCGCGATGATCACTAGTACCTTGTTAAAACCAACATACATAGAGGATATTACATGGGTGTGCGGAGATACGGATTTTATCTTCGAGTGTTGATAATATCTCTTACGAGTGAGCGAAGCGAAGTGTAATTTTCTTTTTATTACATAGATATGAGTGTTTCGAAAACAAAAAAAAAACTAGACGAAAAACAAAGGAAAAACAAAGGAATGACGTTAGCGATATCTTCACTAGTGAGGATATGGAAAATATCTCACTCGTATCCCTGATGTAGTTTCGTATGAAAAATACGAGTTATCTATTTTTCGGTAAAACACTCATATCTATGTAATAATAGTAAATAAAATCAATTTAATTCAATTTAATTTGGGTACTACATCGTTATTTTGAAAAACTATTCTGAGAAGCTTGTCAAAACTTGAAATAAAATTTTGCTTTTTGCGATAGAGCTCGCAGTGGATTAAATTAACTCAAGATTTTAAACCATTTTTGTAGCCACTAAAATATGAATTCATATTGTCTCTTGTCGTTAGGTCATAAAGCAGTCACTTGGATTTTTCTTTTTAAGGTATTACACAATGCAAAATGCAATCAGCAACCGTCAATGAACTTAATACAATAAAGCTTAAGCACCGGAACATTTCTTCACGACTGAGGTCCATTTTCCGTGAGTAGAACTGGATCGGAAACGGCGTTTTTGGCGTGAGTTTTTTACTTAAACAGCGCGTGTATCACAACGACGGATGCACGTAGGGTAAAAAGGCGCGAAAACTAACTTTGAAGAGCCAAGTTGTAAACAAACTTTAAATTGTAAAATCGGTTACACATACGGCAAGAACCTGGTGCAAAACTCAGTGTTAAAGTAATTTTAAGTAAAATATTTATCTACAAAGATTTATTGACAATTTGTTTAGTGTATAACGCCGGCCTTTGATAAACAACTTCGCAGTTCTGACAGACCAACACGTAGGAAAAAGCGGCTTGTAGGCCTCCGTGACGATCACCACGACTGCATGACGAGTTCAGATGCAGACAGTTTAGTTCCGGTTGGCCTCGGTGACAACAAGAAGGCCTTGTGCTTAAGCTTTCTACTATCACTAAAAGACCAGTGATTGCCAAAATTTTGCAGAAGTCACCTAATGATTTAGTAACTCACCTTTGGGGGCCAGCCAGCCGAATGTTAAATTAACTTTGTCCAATTTCTCGCGTGTACTAGTACTATACGTGATACCTCTCAGGGTCACATTTTGAACAGCGGAAGGCTTGGGAAGCTCTACGAGTAATGAAAAAGGAGCATTATATTTATTCTAATATTAACAACATACACGAGCCAAATGGCCTCAGTTTCTGTAGTGTTAGGCAGATGAGGGTCTTTGACTCCCCCTGGATGGGACACTAATTAATCCATCGCAGGTTAGCTCCCTGCACATGTTGCTACTCATTTACCTACCCTGGAAGGATGAAAAGCTGAGTTAGCTTAGGCGTAAAAGAAGGTCACGCAAAATTAATATTCAAATCTCAACAGTGTCGGTATTGAATTAGGGACCTTGTGGTTGGAAAGCTGAGATCTGACCAACTGCGCGAACAATGCCTGTCCGTAATAACATATAACAAATGCATAATTGTATTCATACTCTCTTACAATTTTGGAACGTTAATTCCACAAAATATGTGGCTGTTGGGGGAAAATGTATTCCATATTGAGCGAAATCGCACAGCAACCATGCCCAACCAAGAATTATAATTATTTCTTCAAATGCAATCAATAATTAATGGTATGGCCTTCTCAAAATCGTAATTAGTTTCAGTTGTATATGTATGAAAATTCCAATAATTTTTCTCTATTTTTTAAATCCAAAAGTTTAAAGTTTTAAAGCTCAATTTTCCTAACATGTAATACGTTCCCATGACTACCACTACACGAGCGTTGGCTTGCAGCTACATATTGGTAGAGAAAACATTAGCTGTAAAAAGATCAGCTAAGCAACAAACATAGTTATGAAACTATAGTACCACAAAATACTGACGTTTCAAATCAAAAGAAAGCATTTAACGAATAGCGATACTGGATTAAATTGGAAATAGAAATTTCTTTAAGATAATATAATAACGGTTTTGGTTAAACATTTTTAATTTGTCCCACCTTACAACGTGAATAATTGGTCCATGCCTATAATGTTTTGACTGGTCATTATGAATTTGACAATAAATATTTTACTTTGATATTATTTCCGACTGATCGCGATCTTCTGATCCAACATTGGTAAGAGAATTGATCGTACACGATCTTGCACTGGTTTTCAACCAATTTATTTGAATGGTTTTGATACCAACCTATATCAGCTGACTCATTTCCCATAGAAACTACAGTGTTTTCTGTAACAGCTGCCACGCGAAAGTTGAACTGGATACCCAAGTCATAACTATTGTGAGCAAGGGGATCAAAGTCAAGATCTCGACATAAAATATAATTTGGCAAAAACGCGGAAGGACCAAAAAAGATCTGCAATAAAGTAAAATATGAAAGAGTATTAATAATAGCTTGCAAAAAAAAACAGTAACGACAAAGTTAAACAAATTGATGACGAATCCAGTTACAGATTTTCTTATTTACTTTGCTGTTGTTTCTTTGTAATATTTGTCTTAAATAACCTCCGTGAGTAACAAAGGCGGCTCTATGGATATGGCACTAAATCCACCCCACTGCTCTAACAAGAGCCTGATACTCAATTTACGTTGATTTTTAAGTTATCCTTGAATCATTTTCTAATTGTTGAAGCCTAACAAATTTTTAGTTATAATACTCTCATCCTTTAATAGAGAACAACCATTGCTAGTAATATTAATATTGTTTCTTAGGGTGTGTTTACGTGATACCGGATTTCGTTTCTTTCAGGAACGAGCTCGCTCCGATTATTTCATTCCCCTCGTGTAGCTCTGTTTTTGAGTGCACACGCAGTGCTTAGATGACCCTCGAACTCGGACCGATATCCTGTAAACACATGCATCCTTAGTCAATATTTACCAATTTTAAGAAAGCGCTCTTTTCTGTTTATAAGGATTTACTTTATAAGAATATATCGAGGCTGGAAATGGCGAAATTTTAATATTCTAAAAATATTTTTGAAGTTGAGTATTGAGGTTTTATTAAAACGGAAAACAACGAAACACAGCTCTAGCATGCAGTCCAGAAATGCATGGCCAGTGCCACTGAATGGTATATTCTGATTGTTCTATGTTGTATGAATGAACGTGACAATTTGGTGTTAAGGAAAACAAAATACATGTAGGAATGAAAATATAGAAACAATAATTAGAAAATTGCTAGCTTAATTCTAAGTTGACAGTTTGTCAATATCGCAAGAAAGAGCAGATTAACTCGTTCACACAATCCAATGGCCTACTGCCTGTATTAATCAGTGTGATTACTTTATTATGGAATTATATATACCTAAGTTGAAAATATCCCTATCTCGCAATGCTAAAGAATTCTTTAAAAAATTCTTGGACGAGACCGTCAGTTACAGACAAAGAATTTTTGTTTTGAACGAAGAAGCCATTCCAGCAAACACAAAGAGGGCAACAACATTTGGGTTTTCGGTTTTTGATGGTAAGAACAAAATATTTTTCTTTCACAATTTGCTGAAAATCCACCACAGCGCTCTTCAAAAAAAATCAGGAAACGTGCGTGTTAAAAATAGAAAAAGGGTTTCTACTGTATTCTTTGAAAATAGGTGCATTTTTATTCCATTATTTCGGTAAATACTAAAACAACTATCCCCTCAGGGTCGGTGCCTAGCACTAGATATATACCTTGACGTATCGCGTCTAATTAACAATTAGACCTGGAGGGCGAATGGACTACGAGTCAATTTGCTGAAAATCCACCACAGCGCTCTTCAAAAAAAATCAGGAAACGTGTGTGCTAAAAAATGGTGCTCATTACTACAAACGGTGCTTATTTTACTCCGCCATCTTTTCTTTTCTCTTCTAGTAGGCTATCACAAATAGACCTCTAGTATAGTAGCCAATAAGAATGCAGGATGCGTGTTAGACCGTTAGTAGGTTTATACTAGTGGTATATATCCACCACTATTCACCTCACCTTTGGGGATATAGATGTTAACTAACGTTTTGGTTTTTGGTAGTGCATACGACATTAAACAATTGGCACAAACACACCACTATTTCTTTTCAGCAAACAAAAACTTAAGAAAACTCAAACTATCAAAATTATAAACATCTAACCACAGTTAACAATGAAAATGAAAATTCCGAGGTACATTGGAATCACAATAAATTAAAACATGGAACATGAAATGCAACAGAGCAAAGTCTTAACTCGAAGTAGTAATGAATCGTATAACGTGCATGCATCTTGGGAATTTTGAAAACGCAAATAACTGCAATACAAAATCTAAGCCTACCGTTTTGAGATCTCTCCATGGATTTTGTTGATCGCCTTTATATTTCATTTGAAGTAAATAGACAATGGTTCCATTCGAATTACTGTGTGTAGGTACCCACGATAAGTTTAAACTGTTGAAGGTTCCATTTCCAATTGCGGCACCAGGAGGAGAAACTGCTAAACCAAACACAGCTCCAGGTAACGACACTTTATGCAAGAACTGGCAAGCATCTTTACAAATTTGAGAAGACTAAAATTTAAAAAAAAAAAGGGTTAGAACTGTATATTTCTTACATAATATCTAGGTACAGAGTCGGAATAATCAAAAGACGTATTTGTTTCCTTCAGCAATGTTATTTAAACGAGTTGCAAAATTTGTGTTTCGGCTGTTTCAAGATACTAAATCATTTACTCAATAATTTATTTGTAAATAATATAATTGTAAAAAACAACGTAAAGTTCCAAGGGTCTGAGGTGTGATACATAAAAACAGAGAGTAAGATACACGTGCATGTGTACAACACATGGTATACAGGAGAACAAATGAAGGTACAGAGGATTGAAAGGAATAAAATAAGCTCAGCCATACAGGATTCAAAGGGTTCATGTATACAGGAACACAAGGCTCGATGTGACCAAGATTATAACGTACGATGTACACAAGAGTACAAGGTATGATGTAAATAGAAGTGCAAGGTGAAACACAGAATTACAGATTATGATGTACATAGGAGTACAAGGTGACACATACAGGAGTACAACGTATGATGTACACAGAGAGTATAGGGTGTTGTACGAAGCTAAACAAAGTGGGGTACAAAGGAGTACAAGGTGTGATAAACAGTTAGATAAGGAATGGTAAACAGATTACATGGTATGACATACACAGTATGGTACATAGGATTACAAAATATTAACTACATTGTATTACAAGGTGCATGTGATAAGCAGTTATACAAGGTTTGGTACACAGATACTTTTTTATCCCGAATGGACTGCGCATGCCTAATCAAAGCACAATGCTTGCATTTCAATTGAAGTTACAATGCAGCGTCTTTACAGTTGTCCTGTGATTCGTCAATTTGAAAAGAGATGAAAACAAAAGGATTGTTTAGCTCAATTCAGCGGTCTTGTAGTCTCAATCGAAACAAAAAGGTAAACTTGTGGAGGGATTATTGAGAACCTTAGTCAGTGTAGCTTTTATTTGTTATGGTTACACGGTACTCACACAGCTTCCAATACATGAACTCTCTTTAAACGATCCAAGTTTGTACGTATTACAAAGTGCAAAACACTATAGAAGGGTTAAGAAAGCAAATTCTTCTGTCAGTACAATGTTTAATTTCTGTTTAAAAACTATTCACATAAAACATGCTTTTAGTTTAACAAAACATTCCCCCAAAAGTACTAACATAATAAACCTTTATAGTGTAACCATTCCCTCATCTTTTATGAACCATCACAATTAAAAATAAATTATGTTATAAACCAATTATTATATATAAAAGATATTGCATGTCGATGTGAAAACACCAAATTTCTCTTCAAGTGAAATATTTTAAACTTTTTATCTCTAATCAGCCACGTGCTATTCTGTTTATTATGTAAACAACAACTGAATGAATTTGACAAAGGCACCACTGTCAAAAGAGCTGCATCGAAAGGAGCGATATTTTCATCTAACAACAGCAAAAGTGTTATGTTTTCTTCACCTGTCAAAATATATGATTTTCGTGGGAAAACTAACTTAGTATTTCAGTGCCTTTTAAAATAAAAACATCTCAACAGCCGGGTGTAAGGTCTGTCCAGGAGAATAATTTGCCCGAGGTCTTTCGCTGTACAGACCAAGCGAAGCTAGGACTGTACAAAGGACCAAGGGCCAAATAGTCCATTTCCGGCATTGTTTTGATTTTTGAAGTCCGATGAAGAGAAAGGTCTGTACTGTAAGTCAACCAGAACGCAAGAAATTTTGATTATTGGTCTAGAATCAGAGCTTCCATATAATAAACTAATTAATATATTCATAAAGTTAATATACATTCAAAGGCTGGCCCCAAGGGAAACAATGAGTTTTCTTTCCCCCGAGACTCTCAATTGAATATTGAGAAATGTTGTTCAAGGGCAAACCAAACTGACTGTTTCCCGTGGGGCCAGTCATTAAGTGTTTTATTATAACACCCAATGCAACTCAAAATAGAACAAGACATGGATGTCAGCTTACAACCTCATTGCAAAATGTTAAAAATTACCCCTGTTTGGAAGGCGCACGACCGTCGAAAGTTCAAATCCCTGTTTCCCTTGGGAGTTAGTGAGTTTTGTTCGCCCTAGGGAGTTAGTGAGTTTTGACCCCTGACATGTGACACGCTCTCCTCCAATCGGAAAACGTATTTGAGTTTGGGAGTATAACAAACACATAAGTTCTTGTATACGCAGTCTTAAACCAAAAACAGAAAGCTTATAAACGTCATGACATTATGAAAATATGGCCGGTTTTATGAGATTGCATAAAATGCGACATGGAAATGTCATTTTCACAATCAGTTAACATAATATCGTTTTACCACTATCAATAATTTTATTATATGACATTTGTTTCATTTTTTTTAGTTAGCATCCTTTGAAAAGCAATAAGGAGAAGAGATGAATAATTTAGCTTTCCCTCAATTCACCTTTTGACAATCATCCACTTGTTGACACGGTGTGCTGGAATTTGTTTCCAGAGTCTATAAGAGAGAAAGATTAGAAATTCAGTCCAAAAGAGATGTGCTAATTTAAATTTTAACACAATGACTCTAAACTAATAATTTTCCTCTTGACGTAAATTAGCCGCGCCGCACCTGGCCTAGTTGGTTAGATGCTAGTTCACCGTGCGGGAGGCTTGGGATTTACTCCCGGTAACCCGTTTGAAAAAGGCCGGTGATGCCATGGATCTAGCATCTGCAGTGGTTAGTACGGAAAGCCGTTGCTGTCAAAATAACTGTAATTGAAATGTGCATCCCAAATGCCTATTACCCTGTTTGAGTTGTACTGATAACAATCCGAAATGCTCTGAAGAGTACTTCAAACTCGCTAGTAAAAAATTTGAACACCTTTATTGCATAACTGGAGTACCGGAGTACCTGTTTGAGTTGTACTGATAACAATCCGAAATGCACTGAAGAGTACTTCAAACTCGCTAGTAAAAAATTTGAACACCTTTTTGCATAACTAGAATACTCTTAAGATCATTTCGGTTTGCTATCAGTACAACTCAAACAGGGTAATAGGCATTTGGATTGCACATTTCAATTTCAGTTACTTTTGGTATATATAGGTATATAAAAACAGGACCGGTCTTTCACTACTAAATTCTGCTTTTGACGTCACGGACCTGAAAATAATATGGTAGTTACCAGTCTCCCATCGCTCGGTAAAGATGAAGCCGGAAGTGATTTCTCAAACTTTAAACGCAAGTTAATACACCATGAAAAAAAATCGTAATGGAACCGGGTTCTTTTTCGCCATCACCATTAAAAGGATAATTAAGGGCATTTTACACATACAAAAAAAAAACACAACGGATATATACACTTTAGTGCTTTGGGACCAAAAACGTTTCCTAGTCAAGTAAGAGAAAAAAATAGCAGAGCTTCATTGACTGGTTCAGAAGTTAAAAGGAATAAAACCAGAACTTTATCTGCACTGTTTACAACAAGCAAAGCAAAATGGTCTCTACGACAGTTTTTTTAAAAATACTTAAAGATTAAGAGTGAATCGAATGATTATGATCACATCATTTTCACTCGACCTTATAAGACGAACAAATATCATCTTCGATCTAGAAACTTGAATTTGAGGTAACAATTATCCCACATCTTCACCAACAAAAAAAAACAAAACGAATAGACTCTTTCTACGATATCGTCAAGTGGTTTAAAACTAATATTGTACTGAAATGGATATATTCGAAACGGATTTTGCTAAAACAAGGGTTATTGCTTTTGCGATACAACATCGACTCGAAATGCTCTTACCAGATATTAACAACTTTGTTCTAGTTTACTGTTTTTCAACAGTTCACTTTAAATTTAAAAT
>JANCMA020340297.1:0-11698 GCA_024336925.2 Zoanthus solanderi | reverse complement strand
AACGACGAACTTATCATGCACATAATTGCTCAATTTAGTTCGACGCATGAAAAATTCGACGTTTGTCCCAGGCCTTAGAATCGTTATGCTTATAAAAAAAATTAGTGTATTCAAAGTTATATTATTTTAGTCTTCCACGTATTGTGTATAAAAAGATTAAGCAACCAGCGAAAGCAAAAGTGATAATAATCTTTGATTGCACAAGGACAAAGGTAATTACCTGTTTTAGGCGAGAAGAACAATTATTAATTGCATGAAAACTGTAAACTGGAACAAAACAAAAAGTTTGCTGGCTACAACATCAGATACAAAACATGTAGTTTAAACATGAGGTTTAGACTCTCCTGCTAATTTTGAAAATACAAGCTGCAAGCTATTACCCTGCGCCGGAGTAGAACTCTCATATCTCGACGTTATCCATTTCTGTATTATTCTCCTTTGTTGTCATTCTCTATTATCTTTTTCTTGTATGTTCTACTTTGTTGTCATTCTCTATTATCAATTTCTTGTTTATTCTACTTTGTTGTCATTCTCTATTATCTTTTTCTTGTATGTTCTACTTTGTTGTCATTCTCTATTATCTTTTTCTTGTATATTCTATTTTGTTGTCATTCTTTATTATCAATTTCTTGTATACTCTACTTTGTTGTTATTCTCTTTTATCACTTCCTGGTGTATTCTCCTTTGTTGTCATTCTCTGTTATCCATTTCTGGTGTAGTCTTCTTTGTTGTCATTGCCTTTCCTCTCGTTCTTCGTGGGGATATGAAAGAGTTCTACTCGCAGGGTAGCACGCTATATACCACATTGATGAGACCGCAAATGGCTTCAGTAGATAAACAGTCTCTTGATAGATGCTAACATAAAAAACACATAACCTACCTCTTCCAAGACTGCAAATAGCCAGCACGGGTTCTCTACACTACTGATGATGCACATGACGAACCGCTCCAGATACTCATTGGTCTGTGGTTTGTCCTCCCCTACAGAGTCTGTGATATATTATATTTTGTGAGTTTGACAATTTTAATTTTTAGTTCAGCCTTTTCTGCCTCAAAGCATATATGGAATTTTGAAAAACAAATGACAAATATTTAATATTACTCAGGTTGTATTACGGAACACACATTTACTATCAACAGTTTAATGTAAGATATGCCTTTAGCCAACTAAACTGAAAAAATTGTTACACAAGAGTTAAAAAGTATTTGCTTTCCGATAAAACAACTACTGCATTTCAAGATGAAACAAGATCGAAGCATTACTCGCGCCGGATTTTCGGAACATTTAAGCAAGTTATAGCGTCAATTATGTACCTTCATCACAAAACATTATATTTCAAAAAAGAAAGGCAAGTTTTCAACTTAGGATGATAAATATTGTAACTTCTTTTCCGCAAATTTGCGGTTGTATCTTAAGAGGCTGTCCGCGTAATGCACTAGTCAATTGAAACCCCCCTCCCCCCTTCCGTTTATAAATTAAACATTTGAATATCAAGTATTGAATCGAATGTTGACGATAACTTGTTACGTAGATTTTGTAGCTTTTGCGTTTTTCCGACGCCCACTACCGCTTACTTCAAGAGAATAATTTTCAATCCCTTCCCACGCTTATTTCAAATCCCTTATAAATCTCTCTATAGTTTCAAATGACGACACAAAATTAAGTAGTTTTCTTTTTTCATACGCATACAAAGTTTTATTCATATATGTTTGAAACTATGAAGAGTTATATGTTTACATTTTGTAGTGTTATGTATAAATCATTGTTTATTTTTTGCCTGTTTACAGCTGGGCTTACCGGCCGCAATTAGCTCTCCTGCAATTTGCAAACCAGTCTAATTAATAATATTTGGTTGTTGTTGCAGCAACTGCAGAATAACCCAAGACTTAAATTTGTGTGTTTTTGTAGAGCTGAACAACATCTGCTAGGCATGTTTCAAAATAACTTTTTCAATGATGTACGTGTTTCGTAGTCCGCACGCCCTTTGGCATGCAGTGTATGTTTCTATGAGAGTTTCTTCTATCCATAATTTAAATATTTTTAATATATATCAGAAAACATATGTCAAGCCGAATAACTTGGTATGTATGTATTTCATAAATAAGAAATATAAAAGAATATTTAGTATATTAGAATCTTTAGAAATATAAAAAAATAAAAGATTTATAGAAGCATAAGAATATTTAGAAAAATAAGAGAATTATCTGCATGATTTTATTCCATATTGTAATTTATTTGTTATCGATTTAGGTTTTGTGGTTGAAATAAATGAAATAAATAAATGTTCGGCATGTTAATAAATGGTCATGGTTCATGCAATGACACAGAGCCACAAAGACTCTTGCAGTTTCATATATTTCTGGCATTTTTAACTTTATAAAAGAAGAGATGGTATATACGGAGAGGAGAATATGGTGCTTCTGCTTGCGTTTAATGTGGTTCTGCAGGGCATTGTTAATTTTTTGGGACGAACTAAAAGAGATTTATAAATCTCTTTGATCTCCCCCAAAAACCTTCATTAAAGCAATAGTACTTTGGCGCCTAAATTTCCCTTTTTTTCTTTTTATATTTTAAAACGTTCATGCCTGAGAAATTTTTTGTTTTACCGCTCACACGTTCTGAAAGCAATTGAGGGTAACCACACAAGATTTTAACCAGTATTTTTAAAATACGATTATTCGGTTTGTTTTTATCAGTCCCATCTGATCAAGTTAGAATGAAGAATCATGCATGTATGTTAGAACTACATACAAGGAACTTACATACGATCTTTGTTCACCATCAAAATTATAAACCTTTTCAGGTCTTACTTTGTTTTGCTTCAACAAAAAAGCTATAGCGTTCATGCTGACCTGACATTTTATCATTTAACATACACGATCGTACACGTATATGTCTCTTTTGCATGTGGCATATTTCTCCCAAATCACATGACAGTCAAACAGACATAATAATGCATAACAACAAACTGAAAAAAAAACCGAACATGGCTGTGTCTATAACAAAATCCACATAAAAAGCAACAAATCCCATTCTCTGCAAATTTTACTTTGATGAAAATATTCAAGCAGTGGATCAAGATCATAGCTCCGCCAAAGCTTGTCCTCTGTCTCAAAATCAGTTGCAAAGACGTATGAAGCCAAAGCAAAAATGGAGCACCAATAAACAGTTTCTCCGCAACTGCGTTCAGCAGAAAAACTAAATCTTTTCAACACTCTGACGCGGAAGAGTAGCACATCTCATATTTGTCATTTAAACAAAGATCTTGACCGATTTTATCAGCTTCATGTGAAGAAAAGCCGCAGCTTAAAGCTTTTAAAAAATAAAAAAATCGCATATGATGTTTCTGTTAAGGTCCTTGCACATGCGCAAACATTTACAACCAGGTTCTTAATAACTGAGATTTACAAATCGACTAATAACCCAAACGCCATGGATTTTTTATTACTGGAGCTTGAAACTAATATTTTTTGTTTTAAAGTGCCCGTGTCTCTTGAAGATTTACCAAACTTTAATTTCGAGCGTTCGGTTGAGGATGGTTATGTCCGAGTGAAGCTAGAGGGAAAAAGTGAACTAAATCATGTTATCGAGTGTACCAACGAAAACGAATATTTGTCAGCGGCCTCCTTGCCTTCTGTTTTGAAGGCAGTTGGGCAAATTATATTAAAGTGAGTATTTCGAGAATTAAAGGCAAAAATCCAAATGGAATTTCTTCTACTGGCGTTTTCAATAACGGATCAACTTCGATTTTGGAAATTGAAGCACGAGATACAAAGATATTTGTTGAATTACTTCCTACAATTCGTCTTTCGCAATGTTATCGAAACAGAGGCAAATTGAAGCGGTAAACGCCCGTCTCTCGTCTGACCCAGAGGTATTGTGGGAAGTTTCTTTCGTGAATGCAGAAAGAAGACGACTATCAGAGTTTAATGATACGCAGTCAAAAGTGTATGACACGCTCATAGAAATAAGCAGAAGGGACGAACTTTTAAAAGAGTTGTCGCTTCAACAGTTAAGCACGATGTTTCTGCTTGCTCTTGACAGCACAAATGATCCTTTAATATGGAATGAAGACAATCTTGGTAAATGTTTCCTCAAAACTTTTACGTTTATGAAGGCTGCTCTTGATCGCAAGTTTTGCCCTCATTATTACATGCAAGAGACAAACATCTTAGCTTTTATGAACTCAATCACGTTATCCAGATTGAAAGATAAAATACGTCACACTATAAGACCTTCGTGTGGTGCTTGTAGTCTTGCTGTTATTTTAAAATCGAACGATTGATCGCTACTGAATTTTAATATATTGTACTGATGTTTCACATTTTCTATTATCATAAAAATATGACTAATCGTCATACCCTAATATTACAAGAACTATGGATCCATTACATTTAATTCGCGTGTTTAAAGTACCTCGTACAGGGCTTCAATATATTTTCAATTCTAAAACTATTTCGAGTTATTATTATTAGTCGAGGACATTAATAATTATGCAGCAAGGCTCGTTTGCTTGCTGATGGCTTGTTTCTTTAGATTGTTTAGAATAAAACTGAAATGAAAAGCTGCCAATTGCAATCATCAAAACGATATTTACTGCCTACTGGGGAACCTTTTTCTCCTTCCGACTGGCTTCTTCCTAGACCTTGTTCTAATTAGCCAGGGTCGGTCGCCCGATTTTTTTCTTTGCCAGTGTGGTCTACCATTAATTCAGGATCCTAAGCCTTTCTTAAGACTCTCCCCTACTCAGTACTTCTTTTGTCATAACACCATTTGCTTGTATGTTATCTGCCCTCTTTAAATGGTAAAGCAATGTAAATCCGCATTCCTTCAGCTTTTCTGAAACGGTACATGTAATTTTAATTCCTTCCTGACTTCTTCAATCCTTTTTCTATCTCTCAATGTTAAGCTCATAATTCGCCGCTGCATTCGCAACTGTATAGTTTCTAGTTTAAGATTTAAAACGTGTACAGAAAAGAAAACTTTCAATATCAGATTTTCTGGTCTTGCCAATAATAATGTACTAGAAGTAGCTGGTATCCAAACTACTTCAGATTCAATGAGTCCGTCTGCGATAAAACATTTAAATACATTAGAAACAATACAAGCCACAGATGTTGACATTTGCTGCCTGCCATAAACAAAATCCAATGTACGTTAAAAAGAAATAGTTATAACGCATTGCCGAGACGGAGAACTGATTGCTTTAGAAATACTTTTATCACGTCATCATGTATTATAAAGATAAAGAAGAAATGCTGTAGAAGTGTTTTTTTAACAAACCGGCTCCTCTCCCCCCCCCTCGCACACCTCACCAATATTCTTACTGGTCAATAAAACTTCCAAAGTCTAAGGTAGGCGATTCTATAACACGAAAATTTTAGTCTTTAAAGCAATATATCTTATCTTATCTTATCTTATCTTATCTTATCTTATCTTATCTTATCTTATCTTATCTTATCTTATTTTATCCTCACTGTGTGAATTTTTAGAGCGACATCACGGCGATATTACTGACCAAACAGCTTTTGGTGATATGGAACTCCCCCACCCCCACCCCTCCCCCCTCTTAAAAATGCTGGCTATTCTCCTGTATATTTCTCTATCTTTTCGCAGTAAGCCGCCAGTCTCCATTGTTCATACAACAATACACCGGTCTGACGGATTTGTATAGTTTAACTTTTAGTTTACTGGTCTTTCGTTTTATAACATTTATAAGTTCTGACACTGGCTTTCTCCATTTTGTTAAATACCTGCAATACTCGGGCAAGGCCCGTTCAGCTGCTGCTGCACTTCCATTTTAGGTGTCACCAAGCTGGGGCGGATCCAGGGTTAGTTAGAAACCCCTAAACTAAAATGAATAATGTTCGACCATTTGCGGTTTATGACGAAATTCCTCGGCGGACCTACGTCAGTAAAAAACATGTAATTCCATAATCATTCAAATAGATCTTTTTATGATGGCCTACCACAAGAAAAATACTAAGTAGAAAAGCAAGCAGGTATCCGAGCCAATCGAGTCGCATAGTGCACGACTAAATCCATACTACAATTCAGGCGCAACTAATTCATTTTCTGAAGACGCAAAAATCTAATAAGTCTACTAGACTCAAGCAATGCAATTGAAACCCGATTAATTGGGCTTAAAAGCGAATAAAATTTCTAAACAGCAACGCGGCGCACGCCAAGTGGTAGGATTTGAGACTGAGTTATTCGCAGGTGGTCATTTTCCTTAAGAGAAAATTGATAGAAACAACTAAGCGCTTAACAACAGATTACGAAAAAAAATTATTAAAGTAACGAATAAATTTGTAATATCTGTAAATGTAACCTGCGATAAACAAACAAAAATGAAAGATTCTAATATGAGGGTCTACCAGACTACCAGTAAACGAGTTTTATTCCACCTGTCATTGTAAACAAGTCTTGCTAATCAGGAATAAAAGAAACGTTTAAGACAAAGCTACTCGATAAGCCAAGAACAAAAGCAGGCTAAACGTCAAAAGGGCTTTTAAGTCAAGCCACGCTCTTTGTGAGCCAATCCGGGCACACATATCTTCACCAAACTTTTTTACAGATACAAGTAAGTCCGCGGTATTTTATTTTACAAATAACCAAAGTTTACACATAGAATCGAGTTGTTTTTTGACTGGTTGATAAGCATAAAGTTACATGTATCTATGCATATACACTTTAAAAAAATAACCATATTTATTGGATCGAAGTGTGCATCCTGCGTTATTTTTGCATCATCTCTGATGTGCTATTATTTCCCTTTGGTCAAAGGAGCTAACTGAGCTAACTGAAAACCTTAAGAAAGACATTTTTTGTTTCACACACAAGAAAATTTAAAGAAAATTTTAACGCATACATGGATTGGTAAGAAGCTGGTACCAACCTTTTGAAAGCAGCAACCAATTCATATTTTATTACTTCTTATTGCTTAATCATTTAATGGAAAAAAGTACTAAAAACAAATCGTATATAAATTTTGGGCTACGATTCGATTGTGAACAACTATATTCTTGAGAAAATAATATAATTGCAAGCCCTTTTTAGCTTGTCTTTCAATGCAAATGATTTTGTTGCGAAACCTGTCTCATTTTAAAAAATACTAAAACTTGGATTGGTAAGAAGCTGGTACCGACTTTTTGAAAGCAGCAGCCAATTCATATTTTATTATTTTTGATTGCTTAATCGTTTAATGGAAAAAAGTACTAAAAACAAATCGTATATAAATTTTGGGCTACGATTCGATTGTGAACAATTATATTCTTCATTTCTTGAGAAAACAATATAATTGTAAACCCTTTTTAGCTTGTCTTTCAATGCGAATGATTTTGTTGCGAAATCTGTTTCATTTTAAAACAAACTTTTTAGCACAGCAGTTAACATTATTGTGTGGCAATTTTGTTATTTTGCAGTTAACGTCACGTCAAACAATTAAAAAACTTCAAATTAATACGGTTGTCATTTTTGAAATCATTAATCAAAGTATTATGGTATAACACGGAACCGATCTAGCTCAACCCTTATCCACTGGGGGGTTAAAGTGTCAATATATACTACCCTTCGCTGTTTCGATTAGCTTTCAGTAACCGAGACTGAAGTACTTATTATATCTGTTTAAATTTTGTATTTTCCTAATATTTATATGGGTTTCAGATGATAGAAATAAAATTGGAAAAAATTATTAGTTTTCAGGGGTTAAGCAGTTTCTCGACAGGGGATCGGATAGTACTGAAATGCTTCACAAAGCACAATTTTGAAGGAAAAATTGTGGTCAAAAGTATTTTTGACTTAAGTAATAATAGTAATAATAAAGCCTTTGTGCTAGTCGCCTTCATTGCAGTCTCGGGAATGAATTACAAGGAGGCTGTTCTACGAGGTCGGACCGAAAGCCTCTGGCAGCTGCTAAACAATCCATGCATGACCATGTAGCACAGCACCACAGCCAGTTGGTATTACCTGTGAGTAGATTTTGAGGAGGGAGGAAAACCGCAGTGCCCGGAGAAAACCCCTCAGAGTCAGGTTGAGATCGACCAATGACTCACCCCACCTATGCCCCAAGCAGGAATAGAACCCGGGTCATAGTGGGAGGTGCGAATGCTAACTACTGCGCCACCCTGACACCCGCCTGAGTAAATCAATTTTCAAAATTGATTTAATCAGGCTGATTTATATGTAGTTGGAACTTCATTATATCTATTTTTGGTTATGTGATTTAGTGTTTCATGATTATGGCAGCATGTGTAATGAATTGGATGAAGTAATGCTTCATTATTATTTTCCGAAATATATTTTCTTGTAATATTAACCAATTATTCAATCAACTTATCAAATAAATTTATGCAATATATCTTTTGCATATTTTTCAGATGCTGTTTTCAAATCAGAGACTCAGTTTATATACCTTTCTATTTGTCGTCACAGCCATAACCTGCGTCATAAAATACAATTCACCACTACTGGAGAAATCAACCAATAGGAAACCGCTGTCAGAAAGTATGCTTTATAAAAGTCTTTATGAGCAGGAAACCGCTGCCCAAAGCAACTCTGAAGCAACAGGCTCTGCTTTGGATGTTGACAATTTAAAGAACTACTCATGTAAATCAAACGACTTAAAGAAACAAACAAGAAGAAAATATTTTCTCTATGTAACTCAAACTGAAAGTTGTTTGCCCAGACATTTTAAGAGACCAGACCAACTTGGTCCAAGCGAAGAGTCATACGACATACTCGTGTTGAGCTATGCGAATCTCTGCACAAATATACAGTACCAGTACCCCAACGTAAAATACTTAGCAACAGATAGAAATACAACATGGTCGACCGGTAGAAATCTGCTTTTTAAACACATTATGAAAAATTTGAAAAAATATCTTTACTACATTTTTATGGATGATGATATTGAGCTGTATTTTTCGGAACCGTACCAATTCTTTCATTTGGAAAATCCACAACTGCAGGATAAACTACAAACAGAAGTTACAGAGAAATATCTCGCTTTTCGCGAGCAGAGGATGCAAAGAGGAAACAATGCTTTTAGAGAATTCGAGAAGTTTTTGCTCGACTTTGAGCCAGCAGTCGGTTTGTTAAACTTATGCTTTAAAGAAAGACAAAATTGTGTCTCGAGTTTTTATCCTGACATCTGGGCATTCTATTGCTCTGGTCGTGGACCGCCTCCGTTGCCGATATTATCATATTCATCATTTGACGGAGCATTTAATGCCTTTCACAGGGACGCAATCGGTCATATTTTGCCATATCGCCTGAGTTTTGAGAATATTAGTTGGCACGACAGTCAGAAATACGTTGTTTTACTGTCAGATATTAAATTCCAAGGCCAAGTTTTGTACCATATCCTGTTAAGTGCCTGGGGGTTATCCCATCGTGCATACCCTCGGGGAACACGCTGGGTGACAAACTGGGAACCCATTTTGGCAGAACTAAGAGAAACAGAAGTCCCGCCAAAATATCATTACAAGAGAGAAGTTCTACCTTTCACTGTAACTAGGAGGCGGTTTGATGAGATCCGCAATCCACTGCCACCAAATACACCTATTGTTCCTTACCAACATTATGAATTTAATATGACACAAAACTGCTACCGCGAACCCTACATGTACCCATTTTACAATGATGATTGTAAGAGCACAATAACGTGGTAATTAATAAAGTTTATTTATATAACTTTGATTGTATTAAATTGACCGGCTACGCTACTAGAAACTTGTTTTCAAAAACTATACCTTTGGCAATTACTTGTAAATTGTGTACATATAGCCACCATAAATATTCATATCTTCATTGTTTACATCGCGGTACAAACTCAGTCACAATAATATAAATGTGATAACAAAAAATGTGTTTCCTTTTCATATAAACTTTTAATATAAACATTAATTTTTACTTTCTCAAATATCCCTTCCTTTCCATAAGTTATGTGATACTAAAACAGTTTGACAGGTTTCTACTCCCCCGCGGGGAGTAAGGCGAGTTACACTAAAACGGCTGCGCAGGAGGCTATGAAAGGTGTTGCAAGTTGATGCAATGCGTTGCAAAAAGTAGACCCAAGTTTTACTCCGTGCTACGACGCTACGCATGCAAAACAAAACAAAACTGTTGCACTAGATGTGGCGCTATAAAGATCAACGTCAAGTATAGATAGCATAAAAGTGCTAGTACGTAGCTGACTTGAAGCCACGATAATGGGTACTGTGACCACGTTGGTAGTGAGCTTTACCCCTTCAGACTACCATAAAAAATATTAAGCCTGAATGCCGGCCATGGAGAGCTGTTTCGATGTAGAATAACGCCAGGGCTTATATAACCCTGAAAGGGCTACCTGACACGGCTGGATCTTATCAGTTAAACAACTATTTCATCTTTTTTTAAGCCTTATTAGCCTGGCATAGCTAGCAAACAGGTTTCAGTTCCAAAAACAATAAAAGACGCTCTAACAGCGCATGTCATGTGGCTACTGAATGACTAAATCAGAAAGTTGGAACACAAAATCAATAAATTATTGTAACAACTAGTTGTTCTCAATGAGAAGGGAAGTGCTCGAGACTGGGAATTACGTACTGTGTTTAACATGGTCATGAATTCGGCTGTTATTTCGGCCTTTGCTGACAACAGTCCGCTCTTGAACGAAGGCCCGAAGAAGTGCCGAGGATACCATGAACAGAACCCAAAAACACGAAAGCTGACATACGCTAACAACTTGGCGAACCTGTGGCTCATTGAGATTATCGAGATTAGATCTGCTCTTGCTACGCTCAAGGAATAAGTTTTACTTCGCGAGTTCTATTCTCGCTATGACCACTTTTTTGCTCGCTTAATAGAATCTTCCCCAAAACAAGTATAATTATTCTCTTCTTGTTTTCGTCACCTCTACAACTCACCTCTTGAAAGTTTAACGGACCGTAAAGATATTAAGCTACAAAATTTTTAGATATTTTTCTTGATAAATTTACAGTTTCAACCGACACTTGAAATCTTGACTTTTATCAAAATACGCCATCGAGTCCGATATAAAAAACAAAACGTTTCTTTCCAAGAAAATATATTATTACTGTACATACAATTTCCTGATGTTGTGATAAATAGCTCCACTCATACTCCTGACCAACCGTTTTTAAAACAGATCGAAAAGGACAAAATACTTTCACTGGCCTCAGCCAGTGGCATTACTCGTGCCGGTTCTTGCAAGTTTTTCAATTGAATCATGAAAAATGAGAAAGAAACTTGCTGCTATAGAAATATAAATTACTGTGAGTTTGATGGGAGGAGGATGTGTCGCCAAGGAAAGGAAAGAAATCGAATCAGTAACTGAATCGGGAACCGAATTCGAAATATATAATTTTTATACTTTTGATAAACAAAAATGTCTCAAAACTTCAAATTATATTAATATCTTTACGTTTTACGGCTGAGAAAAAAGGTAAAAAAGCAAGAAAGGAAAAGAGAAGTTGATTTGCAGCGGGAAAAAAAGGAGAACACTGTGATACTCAAACTTACGACGTAATAAGACGGAACTTTGAAAAAAGTAGCAGTCGTGAAATTAATCTTTAATTGCACAAGCTACGCTATTTGGGAATTTTAAGTTTTATCTTAATTTTATAACTAGTTTCAGAGCCATTTGTATGTTAAATATTCAGTTTTATCGGTAATTTTGATTTGGCGACATAAGTG
>JANCMA020340191.1:0-11699 GCA_024336925.2 Zoanthus solanderi | reverse complement strand
TTTCAAGGATAAAACGACATATTTTGAAATTCAAGGACTTTTCAAGGACAACCTCAAAATTCAAGGACTTTTCAAGGATTGTGCGAACCATGAGTCTCTAATCTCTCCATATCTATATTATGCCTTTCAGTTAGGGGGGAATAATTATGGTAGTACGCTAGATATAATGGACAAGCTTTCGAACAAAGCCGTTCGCATGATTAACAATGCTCCTTTACATAATCATATTATTCTTCACTATGCAAACAAATCTTCTGAAACTGTCTGATGTTGTAAAATTACTCACATTTAACACATTTCAACTACTAAATACAACTTATCCATGGTGACTGAGCAACAAATATCTTGGTCGTAGTGCAACCAATGAACAACTATCAGCAGAACGTTATGGAACCAGTATAAGAAAAATCTGTCCGACTGTAATTGGTTGATTTAGAACAAATGGATAGAGCATTAGTCCTCTATCCATTCGTTCCAAAAGGATATTGCTCTATCCATTCGTTCCAAAAGGAATATACCTCTATCCATTCGTTCCAAAAGGATATTGCTCTATCCATTCGTTCCAAAAGGAATATTCTTCTATCCATTCGTTCCAAAAGGATATTGCTCTATCCATTCGTTCCAAAAGGATATTTCCGAATCAACCAAAAAAGTCTTCAAAACATATCTACTTCTTTATGCGAAAAATAATTGTTTTAATCAGTTAAAGGTACATTGTTAGTTATCTATATCATGCCCTATCTCTTTTTACTCTTCATTGGTCTCATTTGTTTTTCTATTAGAATACGATTTGAATTAAAAGAAAAAATACCAACAGCATTATTTTGAAGTATTTCTGACAAAAGATTTTCCAGAATGTCTAAAATCGAATCTTTCCTTGTTCAACAACCTTAAATTTCGTTCTTTTGTGGATTACCATGTATGATAAATCATTAATGAAAAGAAAAATACTTACGGTATTGATATGAAGCATTCTGATAAAAGGGTTTTCCAGAATGTCTAAAATTGAATCGTCCCTATGTTCAACCACCTTAAAGTTCCTTTTTTATTGATTACTATGATAATATTGTTATCCTTTACAAAAACTGCTGATTCAGGTCTGTACAATATTGAGCATTCCTTGTCCTAATCGATTTGCCGAGTGTTCGAGCAACGTTATAACCTTGCATACCTTCAATTCTCTCAAGTAGCACTGCACGGGATCGAAGTTGATGACCGGTACAGCTGATTCTAGACGTTGGCCCTTGGAAACTGAACAGGGCTTGGAGCAGTCTATAGCCTCACAGTGACGTGAGATAACATTGCAATGAAGTTTGATAATAACGCCATAGTCGTCAAGGGGCGGACGAAAGATTTCCTGAAACAAAAACAGCAACGTAACAATGTGTTTGTTTCGCAAATTTAGAATACGGATTTTAAAACTTGGATAAGTATTTCTCATTTTATCTATAATTTTTGGAAGGTCAAACCATCCTCCCCCAACACACACACAAAAAAAATAGGCTGACCTCTGACCACTCCAACAAATAAAGAAACGAACAAAAAAATCTCATTTCGTATATATTCCAACGATACAAGCAATCCCATCCTTAAAGTCAGCTGCTTATCCTACTACAGCTATAATTAAACACTACAACCAAGAGTTCATTTAATTGCGTGCTTCAACGTACACATGCAGAGTTAGGCCTAAGGATAGTTACAGATAAAACAATCCAACAGCAAGCAGGACATTTATCACATGTTTATGTGTTCAAGGCCTATCCGGACTTGATTACTTTTCTTGGTTTAACCCAACATGCACTTTCTTTTACAAATAAAGAAGCCTATACTCTGACAAAACATGAGTTTATCATCAGAGTTTGCATATAAATATAGTGAAACAAATCATTTGAATTATTGCTTTCCTTCTATTATTTCTAGCACAGCACTGGTAAAGGATTCTCTAACGGTTTAAGCAAAAGGAATACAGCATTTTTGTTTTAGATTGTTTTACAAATATTACTGAGTAGAAAAACTAAAAGTTAAAAAAATTAGTTTATATGACTCATAACCAAATGAATATTTGAACTACCTAAACTGACTAGGAGACTGTAACTTGAATAACTAAGTGCTCTTAAAGTACGTGGTTTTGAATAAACACTTAAGTATGAATAGAACTTTATTACATTTTAGCAGTTCAAGTAAAAACTTGTTGCTAACAACATTGCCATGATTTTTTAACGTTAGCTAAATATATTAACTAACCTTGAAATCAACGTCCTGTGACACGTCTTCAAATAGTTGTCGCCTAAGTACGCACAAGGAACTTCTCGCTAACACAACTATCCTGTCCAATATCTGTTGACATATAAAAAACAAATTTCTAGTCAAAACACTTATCATGAGATAACTGAAAGACTTCTTTAAGCTGTTGTCATTATCGAAAATGTTAACAGAGGCAACAATGATTTCAAGAAATGATAATGAAAATCACACTGAAGATGGCAATATCGAGGGAAATGAAAACGTCATGAACCTAGTATTTGATTTCGGATCTGTTCCAAAAATACATTCACGGGAACCATTCTGATTCACTTTCCATCTAACATTCGTTCAGAGAAAGAATTTTGCAGGTGCCTTTGGAATTGCATGAAGACTAATTCTTAGGCAGCCTGAACTAGAAAATACATGTTCAGCAAACAAGCTAAAACTAAGACCAATTGCTGGCACCGGTGGCACACATAATGAAGGTAAATAATTCCTTTCATACCTAAAGCCCCTCAAATTCCACTTGAAGAGACCATCGATTATTTTATTCACAAGATTTGCACTTCTCAAAGTTACACAAAGATTTGAGTTTAGTTTCAACAACCGCCTCTACGCAGATATATTGATGTGGAGTGGAGGGCACAAATTCCCCCAGTGCTAGCAGAAATATTCAAGGTAAAACGCAGGGTTGTCAATAAGCGCCGGCGACCGGCGATATCGCCGGCTGTTTGAACATTTTCTCCGGCTGGAAATTGGTAGAGATAAGCGAAAAAAAGCCGTCATTACAAAAATGTATTAAGAAAAAAAAAAGATAAAAAAGAAAACGTGCCGTCTTCTTTCAGAAAATCTCCGCCAACTTCACATCTTAGTGACAACCCTGGTGACTGTAAGATTAAATCATGTTTAGACCATACTTTTGTGTTACTTTGATTTATTTTGTTACATTTATATTGAATATTCGCCTATAAACTTCATTTTAAACCGTTGTTACCTGTTAGTGTTTATTTACTCTATTCTAGCAGCTATGACTCTGTGAAAATTGCAATATTTTTTTTTATTTCGATTCAGTGACTAAAATGTTATTTTGCTGCTTTCTTGAAGATGCAAAGAATAAGTAGTAGTTTTTTAAAATCAAAAACAATTTGATACCAAAAATTCCTCATTAAACTGTAACACTGAAAAAAAACCTAATTATTAATGTTTAATAATCCCTATAATCGCTACTATTTATAATATAATTTATATAACGTTAATATAATAAGAATAGAAATATGTTTTATTGTTTACAAAAACTCGAGGAGAACTTAGCAAGGTCTCATTAGAGTAACTAACAACTGACTTAAGGGCGAAGTTGATGGACTTGAAGAGATTATAAGAAAATTGTTGTATTTCTCTTTTACAGTAACTTAAATTGTGTAAGATTTGACGATCCATCTTTCATGTGCTTTTTTTCCTTTCAGTTGTTCTCATTTCTTAACTTTAAAATTGGTGTGCATGATCTTTTGATTTTTAGGTGCATTTGAGTGTCAAGAAAACCGCTGCGAAAATAACGGCACTTGCGTGAGCAAGAAAAATGCAACTGTTTTACCAAAATGCCTGTGAGTTAAACTTGTATTTTGGCATGCTGGATTATACAGGGGTCCCACGGGTTATTAAAAGTCATTAAAAGTCTTAGAAGGGTTTTTAATTTGCTAGAATTTCTTTTTAAGGTCTTAAAAGGCATTATGTATATAAAGTGAATGAAAGTGAGTTTTTCTTGCAGCCAAATCTTTTTGCATATCGGGAGCAAATTTAGCGGGACGTTCGCGTTTTTTACGTTTTTGACCACCATTGTATATTTTAGCGTCTTTTTTGTATATTTTAGCGTCTTTTTTTTATATTTTAGCGTATTTTTTTTGTATTATTTTGGTATGAAATGACGTGTTCCGTGAAGCTCTGGAAAAACCATAAAATGTCCTTGGAAAACTTAAAGTTGTACAAATCCTGAAGTTTTATTCTTTGTATCAAGGTATTCTTGTATGTTTTAACAGCTGTCCATCGGGGTTTACTGGTGAGAGATGTGAATATAGTTCTGCAATTGGTGGTGGTGGAATAGGAGATGGCACTACAGAAACTTCCAAGGGTGATTCAAACGACAGGGAAAGTATTGGTAAGGAGGAAAAATTAACAAAAGTGATTGGCTGTTACATTTTGAAAGAGTTGAACTCAGTAGAAGTTGAGCGGGCGGCTATATTTTCATGTTTTACAAAAAAAAAAAGAAACTAGGAATTTCATCATCCATGCATAAATACATACAAAAGTACCTCGAACTTCAGGGGATAAACAGCATCGTGTGTGTTTTGGACAGTGACAGAAAACGCTATAACGTAGGAGAACACGAAGAAAAATATTGATGGAAACTGAGGCGAAACAAGTTTTCTTTTTGCTTTTCGATTGTTTTATTGCGTGGTAGCGTTTTTTTAATTACTGTCCAGAAATTCTAGCAATGCTGTCTTATTCCTCTTAGAAAAGAAAACCTCTTAACACAAAAAATCTTTTTTTCAGTTTAATTGGAACTACAGCGAATCAGGGTGTGTGATATCTGGGGCTTATTTTCTAACGGACGTCAAACATTGGATTTTTTAGCCGCAAAATGGCTGTATTTGTGTTTCCAATATCTGGTTAAAAATCTACTTTTCTCTCCCAGGTACAACAGTTGGTATTGCCATTGGTGTTGTTCTGGGCATCTTAATCATCTCATTAATTCTTGGTTACTTCATCTACAGAAGATTAAAGAAACAGTAAGTCCATTGATCCTTATTTTAAGTGTATATATCAAATGTGGGTTTCTAGAATGTATATAATGTCCTTATCCTTCTAATGGTAATGGCAAAAAACCAGTTCGATTACGCAGTTTTTCCATGGTGTAATTTGTGTTTAAAATTTTGAAATATCACTTCCGGTTTCACCTTGACCGAGTAATGGGAGACTGGTAACTACCATATTGTTTTCTGGCCTGTGATGTCAAAAGCAGAATATAGTAGTGAGACTGGTTCTCTTAAGTATCTGTTTCATTTTCTTGTAAAGTATAGTAGCAAGGTGTGTTTGAGCTACGTAAATTGAACAGATACATAGAAACAGGACCGGACTCTCACTACTATTAAATCTGCTCATAACGTCATCAACCAGAAAATAATGTAATAGTTACCAGCCTCCCATCGCCCCGCCAAGTTCAGTCATGAAGTGATTTTTAACGCAAATTACACATTGAAGAAAAATCGTAATCGAATTTTTCTTTTGCCATCACCATTAGAAGGGTAAGGAGATTTAATACATACAAAAAAAAAACCACAACTGATATATACACTTTAATAACGGAATAGACGTATTCATACGTACTGTTATAATGGAGACCTTGAAATCTCGTATTCGTACGCGAATCTGAAGGCCTCTATTACCCAGTTAGTATGTTATACTGTAGTATACATGCTGATGCACTACTTGTACTGTGTGTCTACTGTAATTGTCTTTCTAGGCACTCTTAGAAGATGGCTCGCTATTAACTCAGTGGCATTTTTGTAACTTAATAGGACCGTGGCAGCTAGCCAAAATAACTTTGTTTTAAAGACTGATAAAAGCTTGGAAAAAAAATTTTTTTTAACGTTCTTCCCCGTAATGTACATGTACGTTCACAATTGTCAGTTGTTTTGACTTACAAGTGTAGTTTCCCTTTTCTATAAGATTGTAATAGTAGCAATAAAGATAAGTATTGAATATGTCCGTTGATAAAACCAGTCGCCATTTCTACCAGGATTAAAGAACATAGAGTAAGCGATAACAAATCGCATATTTTTAAGTATTTTTCTCAATTTCCTTCATGCAAGGGCACGCACACATGTTCTTGTTTTCGACTTGGACTCAGCGAATAGTTCTATTGATCTTTAACTTAAAGAAGCCTTTTATATAAGTAAGAATAAACCTGACGTTAACAAACAGTTACATCATTTCAATACTTTCTTAACTCTTTAACTTCCGTTTCACTGTATTGTAATGCATTACGTTATATTGTAAATAATTTATTCATATTATGTATTCTATACCTGTGTCACGTATTACTCATCATTCTATTAAACTGATGATGACATAAGCATGCTGAAACATGTCTTTAAAATAGCTGTCTGCTTTCTTCCGTATTTGCTTTTTCTATTGTAATAAAAAGTAGTTCTGGCAAAATATTTCATTTTAAAAAATAATTCTACCTTCCTAGCTTAATTTTTAGAGGCATATAATAGGTAGCAAATATATTTTTTTTATTTGGGCTAAAATGAATAAAAAAATCCACAACTCTGAACAGTGGTGTAACAAATCCTTGTTTAAGTATCAAAACTAATAATTTTTGCATTGTCGGTTTTCGATACTGGAAAACAACAGGAATATAAAATTGTAGAACTAAAGTACCCCTACTTGAATACTGTCCCTGTGATGTAATGGAGGTTTTACAAATGGTCTGTGCCTCAGCAATTCTGCCTACCAGTATTTTTAAGATGTTAAGAACGCCGATATCGTTTTGGAAACCGCATGCACGGACCCAAAAGATTCACTACTTTGTTCGCTTAACAATCCTCAAGTTATACACTCAAACCGTTTATTTGAAAAGAATAAAAAGCATATACCATACAGCAGTTCATTTAGCAACATGGTAACATCTCTGAAGAATTCATAGCACCTTAAACTTTATACTTAATTTTTTTTAGTTTTGATAATGTCTCTTAACTCTTTTTGCTTACAGAAGCTATACTCCAGACCGGCCTGGCTCTTCTGTCTACAAGAGAACAACAGAATCCACTACATCCCTAGACGCTGAAAGATCTCTTAAATTTGATTCGTTAAACAAAGGAAATAGTTTTAAAGTTTATTTTAGCAAATCATCACGTGGAAGAAATGATCAAGCACTTTTGGTAAGTGTATGCGTGTGTTTAATTTTTCTTTCATAGTTTCTGGTTAGTTTCCATACACAAATCTTTGGGTCACTTTTTTGTTATTTCGGGTGTCATGGGTTTCATCAGTTGGCTTAAAACAATGATTAACACCAATCGTTTTACTGTTTTCGACGTCGTCGTGTCCAGCGCCCATCAAGGTAGATGCTTGACCGCTGCTGCCAATCGCGTCATGGACACGAGTCCTCCACCCAGCTCGATCTTGTGTGCTTTCCGTTGCTTCATCAATGGTTTGAAAGTCTAACCACCCCTTTACATTGTCGAAGTATTGTGTACGTGGGCATCCTCGGTCCCTCCTCAGAAGGGTGGTTGAGCAGCACTTGCTTTGCCAGCTGTTGCTTCTGGGGAAGTGGTTTTAGATATTACAATGAACTACGCCGGCCATTTCTAGAAACAAAATGATCTCTTTATTATAGGGTTTTCTTCTAACAATAACAACAATCAGTTTTACAAACAAGGTGACGATTTAGCGAAAAATGTACCCAAAACGACAAAATTCTCGTTACGTAGTCCCTTTTAAATAGTTTTAAATTTTTTATAGCTTTATGGATTTTAATAGTTTGTAAAGATTTAGTTTTAAAAATTATACTTTTTATACTTAACACTTATTCTATTCCAACTGGGCTGGGTTGTTCAGAGGTGGATAATTTAACCGTTGGTTAAGCAAAAATTGTAGCAGCAATTTCTTCTCTAACGAGAACATTACGATTCTTATACTGTCCCATTTGGATTTTCCTAGGCAAAAATTTGCTAATCAAAATTTACAGATCAAAACCATCTAAAGTTGTAAAGTTGGAAACAAAACCATGGGTTAAAAATTTAACCCTGGGTTAGCGCTAATCGGCTTTTGAAAAACTGGGCCCTGAGGTTGACAGTGGCAGAATATCTATTGAGCGCCGAGAGCGCGAGATAGGTAATCATTAAGCCACTATCCACTGAAATTGAAGTAGACTTAGTGTTTTAGTATATACCAGCGAGGCAACTGATCTAAAGAAATTTCCTTTCAAGACAGAAGAAAGATTTGTAGGAAATGAAATACTTTTAATATTCAAACCACAGAGCGTGACGGAACTTAAGCACGAGCAGCTACGTTTACAGCAACACTTGGTTTTGAGAGCTTGTAATCTACAGAATAGCATAAAACAAAGGATTTCTTTAAACTCTTTTTAAACTTCGTGTTTTTAAAGCAAAATGTTCAAATGCAATCCACAAAACGGGCGCCATTTTGTTTCGAGGTCATTATTATCTCACAACTACGATTTCTGAACCAATCAAATCGCGTGGAGCCAAGCTGGTATATACTAGTGAGTATTATCCTTAGGCAGAATAACAATATTTTAGGTGTTTTTTTTATTTATTTTTCATTTATAGAATTAATTTGCTGTGTGGTATTCAATTATTTTCTTACACTGATTTTCTAACCTGTTTGATATAATAACTTTTGTATCCATTTTCTCAACAGAGTGATGTTGGAAACGATAGTTGAAAATATAAAAAAGATAACTATAATTATTATCAATATTATATATAAGATATAAATAGTATACAATTCAGTGGTAAAATTAATACAATCTCGTAATGTTAGGTGTATAAAATATTTATTGCTGCACAGTAATTCTTTGAAAGTGAGAGATATTTCCTTTCAAGTCAAGGTGTTTCCAATATTTTTTTTGCATATTTAATTTTAAAAGATACCAGAAAAATATTTGTGTTTAACTTTTTTAAAAAAATTGGAAAGAGAACTCAAATTTTCAGCTTGGCGCAAATTTGTTATATGGTCATAACTCCTGAGCTAAACGAGAACTCCGGGCAGCTTTTAAAATTTGCTGTGTATGTCAATAGACTTTCCTTAAAAGTATTGTACAGATAGACAAAGTTTTAGGTACCAAGTGATCATTTACAGTCGTTATGGTTGCTCTACGGCCTGTAGGATAAGATAGTTGCGAATTTTCTCACCTTTACCGTTGCGTTTTGTCAGTTGCTATCCGGAAAACGCTTTTGTATTACTATTGCATACCATTCAGCTCTTGGCAAATCTTTGTAATTTTTGGTACTTGGTGGTTGCTCAGTTATAATCGTTATGGCGTATATTATTTTTTTTAAAGGAAAAGGAGTTTTATAGTACTTGGCGCGGTACATGCAAGGTTGTGCTTCTCGGTCGTAAATGAAACATATGTGACCCAAATTTTAAATTATGAGACTTTCCAAAATGTCAGGTGTTCTCAAATTCCAGAAATCTGATTGTCTGACATTGAAGCAATAATCGCTGCGTTTTCATTTTCGGTTCTTATATGCGATAGCGAGGTAGAAATTTAACTGTCTAAACGCAAGATAACACGGGCCATGGGCGTTAAAGTTGAGACTTGTTAGGAACAGCTAAAAATACAGCGCACAGTTAACAAAGGAAAATGAAAGGAGTTCGACAGAAAGTGACCAAACTCAAAAATGTTTCAGTGTTTCTAAATAAACATTTGTTGTTCGTGATTGGTTAAGATTGTGTTGACTAGAATCAAAAACAAGCAGATAAAACTGCTTGTTTTGCAACGCATGGCGGCCAGCTTAATCTTGTATTCTTTCTTGCTCTTCACAAAGTGGATTTTGAGATTTGTAAATTGACAAATTCGTTCTAATGTACTTTGTTTCCAAGGTAGATAAAGCAAGAAAAAGCACTCGTTTAAGTTTCGTTAACCTTTCGTTTGCTCGAATTTTTTGAACATTTTGCTCGTTCATTACTGTAGCTGGACTACTGTTGTATAAGCTATTTAAAAGGAATAGCTATTGGTTGTCGCAAAAATAAAATATTTTATATAGACATAAAATTTAGATTTATAGTAGTTAAGTATTTGTTTAATTTTCTAATAATGTTATAGAATTGGCATATTAAGTGCTTTTTGATTGGTCAATCAGATAAAAAAAAGGATGACGTCAAACTTTGCCAAATAGAACACCTTTTTGTCAAAAAATTATTAGTTATTTTAGTATTTCGTGCTGAGGACAGAAGTTTGAAGCTATCGAAAAACAAAATAGTTTCCCCAGCCAAGTTTTAAGAGGTTACAGATTTTTTTATTCTGTGACCTCCTTACGAAGTAACTAATTTTTTTTTTTACGCAATGCTCGTACAGGCTGTGAGTAACTTTAAAGTTGATCCACATTCACAAATGTATATAAAGTACAAAATTTGTAAGAAATAGTGCATTTTTTACGACAAAGCTCTGTGATAAGATCAAGAAAGTACAAATCTTTTTGTGTTATGCAATAGCTGTACCGTTATTTGTGTTGAAAGCAATAACTTTCAAAATTGTAAATATTTGTAAATAGTAAAAAAATTGCTAAAAGGGTTTTTATATATTGTTATTTGTATATTTTGCTCAAAATTTGTTGGAAATTCAACAGTATACAAAATTGTAAGCCTTCGTTTTGGAGGTTATTGTAAAGAGGTTTTAGTTCATATGCGTTTCTTCAAAGTAACTAAAACATTTAATCCTATTTCAAACTTGATATTTTGTTCCATGAATAATGTTTTGTTGAATACTTAAAGGTGGCTTACTTTAAGTATTGTTGTAACATTACAACTATAGAGTGGAATTTAAGTGGTAGCCAATCTAGGTTTCTTAGTAATGGCTTTTAAGAAACTGTTTTTCCTCTCACCCACTGTAAATTACTAAATCAGAGTTTGTCCATCACAGTGGCAAATGTTTTATTAATATTTTTAAATGGGATCATTTCGAAAAAGGTTGACTCTTATAGTTGTCCGAAAAAACTGGGTTAGGCGGAATCTAAAATTACATTTTTGCTTGTGACGATTGACGATGAGTGATGATTGACGATGTTGATGATTGACGATGTTGATGATTGACGATGGTAATATTGATGATTAAGGATGGTGATGATGATTGACGATGGTGAAGTTGATGATTAATGATGGTGATGTTGATGATCAAGGATGATGTCAATGATTGACGATGGTGAAGTTGATTGACGATGGTGATGTTAATGATTAAGGATGGTGATGTCGATGATTGACGATGGCGATGTTGATGATTAAGGATGGTGATTTTGATGATTGACGATGGTGAAGTTGATGATTAAGGATGGTGAAGTTGAATGAGGAAGGTGATGTTGGTGATTGATGATGGTAATGATAGTGATGATTGCTGATTTACCATACACTGGCAAAGGTCCTATTGGTTGTCGAATTGTCATTATATTTAATATCAAGTAAATGAATAATAGAATTGTGCAATGAAAGTAACAAATGTTGTTTACAAAATCATTAAATTTTATTAAATGATTTAGTTTTGCAGATGTCAACCTTTTTTGAAATACTAAAACAAGTGCACCTTTTTGCATAGAATGTTATAATACAGAACAAAGTTAGTAGAGTGGACTGGTTAGGAATCTTGTTGACTTTCTTTGTTATATGTTTTTGTTCTCCTTTTCCCTATTGAAATATGACGTTGACCGTGCACAAATAAC
>JANCMA020340085.1:0-11699 GCA_024336925.2 Zoanthus solanderi | reverse complement strand
TATTTATTTACACATGTATGTTTTAGTTATAAAATAAAATTTTTGCAAATGACACAAAATTTTGTAATGCTATATTTACGCCAGACAAATTTAATTTGTTGTTTTATGAACCCGCTGAACTTAATTTTTTGAAAAATGGAAAAAATTGTAATTTCTAAATATGCTGAAAAACAAAAAACAAAAATTAAAGACAAAAATAATCTTTAATCAGTTTTTCCAGAAATGGTACATCTTTAGTTTCTGAAATGCATTCTTATGAGATGAAAAGTAAAACTATTGCTAATCAGAATGATATTTCCAATATGTTTGGTAATGTTTTACAATGGTACATATGTGTGTTTTTTTTCATCTTTTATTGATATATTTTTCTTTATTTTATTTGATTTAAGATGATGAAATAATAAAACAAGAAGATGAACAAAAAGGGATTACAGGCTACATCCACAATGTTTCACCTGTTAAACAGAATGATCGACAGTTTAAATGGTTTGACTGTGACGTCCAATTTAACAAAGGGATTGTAAGGGCTGTGAGCTTTGATACCAGTCCAACAGTGGTAAACAAATTCAACAATGCAGCTCAGTCAAAGTCCCCTGTGAAATTAACCAATTTCAAATTGGGTACCAAAAGACATGGCAAACCACTAGATATTATTGTAAAGAAGGAAACAAGATTGGAGAAGGTGAGAGATATATCATTTCCTATCAAGCCACTTCCATCAGCCATAGAAGTTAAAATTGGCAACCTAAATATGTTTAGGCCTGGCCAGGTCCTTTCAATTACAGCCATGGTTACCAACATACAGCCAAAAAAAGAAGTTACAAAGAAAACTACAAAACAAATCATATCACTGCAAGAATGTCAACTGACAGATCCCACAGGCAGTATAAAGTTGGTTATGTGGGAGGACTTTGTCCAAAAATGTGAAAATGGTAAAACTTATAAATTCAAAAATATACGCCTTAAAGCTGAAAGTGGTCAAAAGTCACTTAGCACAACGCAAATTGACTGCCACATTACTGAAACAACACCATTTCCAAATTTGCAAGCACCAGAAGAACTACCATCCACCACAACAACAAACAAAATGGAAATCTATGGCGTTTCACAAATAACCTCATATTCTGCCTGTTCTACCTGTTTGAAGAAAATTCAGCATCATCCCCAGAATCCCAACCTTGTCAAGTGCCAGACCTGCAAGCTAACCTTCAACAAGAAAAGATGTGTCACCCAGTACTGTGCCAAAGTTGTCTTCCAACATGATGAAGAAAAAGTCCCTCTAACTTGCTTCCATAATTCATTGGTTAAAATAGTTGAAATATATAATCAACAAAATGAATCTGAAGTATTTGTCAAGGACCTTACAGAAGACCAACTTGAAGACCTTCTTTGCTCTGTTGATACCTTAACTTTGACCTATAATTTTACCAACAAACAAATCATTTCTATTGAACCATGACAAGTTTCAAGAGTTGCATTGTAGTATTGATAATAATTATCAGTACATTTTTGTATTTTCAGTTACAAATATATATATATATAAACGTTCCAGTTCAAATGTAGACTAAATGTATGATTTAAACAAAACAGCTGAAAAAAAAATTACAACTTATTGATCTTAACCATGTATGCAAAGTTCAAGACAATATCGTAAATACAACATTTAAAACATTAAAAATACCATTTTTGTGGTATTTCAGGCCTGACCCAGGCCTTAACCTCACCTCCTTTGTTCTGTTGATACATTAAGTTTGAGGTATTATTTTACCAGCAAATAAATTGTTTCTGTTCAACCATAACAAGTTTCAAGAGTTGTATTATAGTATCAATAATATCAGTACGTTTTTGTATTTCAGTTACAAATAGTTGAGTTTTTATATTTATCCAAACGTTCCAGTTGTAATGTAGACTAAATACATGATTCATTGGTCAAAATCCTTGAAATATTTAATCAACAAAATCAATTTCGATAATGTATCAAATGACCTTAACCCTTTGAGCCCCAAGCACAACAAATGACACATTGTTAAATTCTCCCAACTGAGTTCGATACTTCCTATATAAGCAGTTTGGAAGAATTTGGCATTTCAACTTCCACAGCTTATTTCACTTTATCAATGCCTTGCTTCTCATTACCAATTCTATTGTTTTGTTTGAGTTGTATAAGGAGAAGTTGGAGGTTGATAATTTGCCTGGGGCTGTAAGGGTTAATCAAGACCAACCACAATAATTTTTCTCTGTTGATACCATAACTTTCACCTCTGTTAATTTACAAATTAACAAATTGTTTCAAGTAAGTTATATATTCAATAAAAAAAGATACCTATCAAATCTATCTCAATATTCCTTTATAATTCAAATAATGTAGAATGCAAGCACTAAAAGTGTACAATAAAAATACCACAAAGTAGTCTACACGGAATTTCTGAAAAATCAGCTTTCTAGCTTCGGTTGCCTTGATTCGTATACATGCAATGTAATATAATAAATTTCAGAGACTCTTTGACTTCAGATATTTTTTATTCAAAATTGTTCAAACTACAAATTATCCAAGAATTTCTTGTTACAACGTTACAATTCTCCAACTTCGCAGCACTACACTTTCGTAAGAAATCCCTAGTGTTATATTCTATAAAGGGCAAGAAAGGACATCTCAAAAGGGCGCTGTTTTTCAGCTTGGAGTGTTGCAGAGATTAATAATGCTTATCACTGGAACTACTGGATAACACTGCAAACTTTTTTCGCTGGTGGCGCCTCTTTGTTTTTTTCATGGTCATCATTGTCGTCATCATAATCATCATCATCATCATCCCAATCTTCATCATCACTTATTCCAGTACTTCCTGTTGGTTTACTACGTTTGTATTGGTTACTCCAATTCCTTGTATCAAATGCTGTGGAGAAATCAGGAATATAAAAAGGTTGGTTTAACATGAAAAATGTTGGAAGCATATAAATATGTATATATCGTTTTAATCTATAAAATTTTTATCGTAATTTTTTAACTTAAGAAGGTTAAATTAATCATCTCGCACGTTTGTAATAAAACCTCTGGCTCTGTCAATAGTTATGTATAGTTTCGCCTTAACCTTTTTTCATGCCATGCACTGATACATTTTTTCTTGTACCACTTCTTGGATCCTCCTACTTTAAGTTCGTTCGATTAATATATACAGACATAACGAAATCACGTGATCGATTTTGACCAATTGCAGGCGCGGACTTTTTACATATATATATATATATATATTATTATATTGTTATAGGTTTCTTTTTATGTGTGTGGTGGGGATTCTAGAATTACGTTAACGTTTACTGTACTGTCCAATGTAAAAAGTCAAAGTTTCATTTTGTACCTTGATTGATGGCGTCCACGAGATCCTCCTTTAGTTTGCTCCTGATGAGAAGCGCAGTGTTTCTCAAGGAGGCATTTTTCTCTTTCCCCTTTCCTTTAATTGAAAGGAGGCCACATACATTCTTTACTGCTCCAGGAGAGAAGAAAAGTGCTTGATGACGTTTCTTGCAACCATGAGTTGTGCACTCAAACGGCTTTAAGCATTTCCGGAGTAAAGCCTTAGAGGAAACCGCTGAAACCTTTGCAAACTCTGTTACGCTGACAGCTACACAGCTTTCAGCAGTATCACTGCATGTTACTGTAGGATTGATGAAGTAGACAACCTATTGAATTTTGCAAAAAATAGCATGAGATAAAATGATCTGAGTTTGACTTTGTCTTCTTTTATTTTTCTGCATATTTTTGCAAACAAGAACGCGAAACCAGTAGCTGAGCATTTGATATATATATGTTCCCTACATTCTAACAACAAGTGTCACACATAGAAACAATGGTTTCTTAAAGAACATATGAAGAAAACGAAAAGCAACCCGCAAGACTTCATGATTTTATGTTCCGTTCCCGGTGATTTTTGATTATCGCGCACAAAGCTTACGTGCAGACTCGCACTCTTTTAAGATACACTCTTTTTTTAATAAGAACAAACTTAATAAGAACATCGGGGCTGAAATCACTCGAAAGATAAGAATAATATAAGAACAATCTGAAATGTTTTTAATAAAAAAATAAATAACAAGGAACAAATAATAGATAAAAGGAACAAGCACAGCAACAAACAAGCATCAGACCACTACGACAATGTAATGCTAACGATTCTGTTTTCAAAATTCATTGTTGTTTATTTACCGTACATTCTTTCAGATACATACATCACTCAACTTCGACAAGTATCACTTCTCATGTGTAAACAGTAACATATGAGGTATTAAAAATGAACAGTAAATAAATCTTTGTCTATCACTTTAAGAACAAAATAACAACATTTTGAGCCTGAAATTGCCAAAACATTGAGCCTGAGCTAAATATTACTGGTTCTTAATAAAAAATGAGTGTACATAAATGCATGTTATTACATAGATATTAGTATTTTACTGAAAAATACGCCACTCATAGATTTCATATAAAACTACATCCGGGATACTAGTGATATACTTTCCATATCTTCACTAGTGAAGCGATATCTTCACTAGTGAAGATATCGCTGACCTCATTCCTTTGTTTTTCTCATCTTTTTCGTCTATTTTTTTTTTATTTTCGAAACACTCACATCTATACATACTCGAAGATAAACTTCATTATGTATGTATGTATGTATGTATGTATGTAAGAATGAGTGTATTTATGCATATGACGTGAAAACTATTATCTCATAAAAATGGCATTATCTTTAACTAATACCTTCTCTGGTTTATCTTTACAGAGATGAATGAGATCGACCAAAGGATCTACCACCGTAGCATCGTCGTTCCCCTGTTTGACCTCCTCTCCCGCAACTGAGACAAAGTATGGAGCCACCTTATGAGAGAAGTGATTCTTCAACTCCTCCAATTTGGGAGCACTGGTTCCAATTTCTTCACACAACTATAAAGACGATAATAAGAGCAATGTTTAATGTTGTTATTAGCCCATACTAAATACAGATGCCTTTTTGATAAGGATATATACACAAGGGGAGGGAATTAGCGTCTTATTCGTGTAATGTATTGTTCCATGCGTAATTACTGTAAAGTACCTATTTTACAATATGCAATATATTGTTATTTACAACACACGAAACACTAACTTAACACAGTTAATAGCATGCAATGATATCTCGTTCATTTTATCGCCAGCGCGTGGGTAACTAACCCTTAAATAGTAAACTCAATACAAACACTGCTTGAAATAGATCCCTCAAGTGAAAATTTTTAGGCTTACAATGTGTGAGAATCCCAGTAACTCGCCATAGCTAACAGCTTCGCGTGTGAAGGTGTCACCCAAATGCTTCATGGTGAACTCTGTTAGGGTGTTATACATTAGAGCTTGCCATAGCTCCTGCTTATACTTTGTTCCAAGTTTTATTATTAAGTTTACAGCTTTTCCTACCGACTCCATTGCGTGCAGTATTCCTTGTTCAGCATCCATTCTTGCCATACCCCGCAATGGAGATTTCAGTGAGGAAAACGGGACAATGGCCAGACGAGACAAAATTCTGAAACAAAAAAAAATTCATTATATAACTTAGAAAACTTTGGAATTGAAGCTCTAATAAGATGTTTACCAGTATGGCCATATTAATCGAGTTATAATTTAACTTTTTGTCAGTTTGATTCTATGTTCACATACATATTGCATTATAAATGAATTGATATAAATTTCTCAAACTGAAAACACAATTTTTAAGCCTATACCCTCTATTTCCGGACACTGCTACTACAACGTACCTTTTAGAACCAATTTTCAAACTTCATTTAAGATTTTACAGTCTGAATGAAACAGTGTTATATTTTGAAAATAATATTTATAGATTTAAGTGAAACTAGAGAGTAGTACTGAAGTGTAAAAATACAAATAATAAAGAGAACTCTAAAACAACACTAAACATACTGACGGCTAATACAAAAACAAACTACAAAGAGTTATCCCTTCTGAAATATATCATAACATCTCTGACAACTTACTTGTTTGTTTTCTAGCTGCTATAGTCACGACTAAGACTGTAGAAAACTTAAGAAAAAAAATGATTGAAACTAAATAACTTTCTCTTGATACTATTACCTCGAGCTGCTTGGAACCGAATTGGAAGTGAAAATTGGTGTACACTTGGGGACCTTTCTACCACCTCCTAAATTGACATATCCACCCTGGAAACATTTATAATTGCATTAAGTTAACTTAAACAAGCAAAGTTATCTGTAAGCATAGCTAGAAGAAATAATCAAATAATCAAATGCAATGAATAGAAGAATATCTTATTCGCAATGTATTTTCATATATTGAACAAAACGACATTCCTTAACTATTAACAATGAAAGTCACTAAGAATATAAATTTTTGCAACATATAAATATGTTTACAATGAAATTTAAATATTTGGAAATTCTGAATCATTTTCGGAGTCGACTGATGTGTCATCGTGACCCTGCTTCAAAGCGACTGGGATATCACGTGCTCAAAATATATAAATATATATCACGTGCACAATGTATAAACGCTATCATCCGGAAACTGACAAACAAATTCTATAGACCTGTATTGTAAGAATATCTTTAAAATATTTTAATCGTCAAAACGTGGAAAAATTAACAATATTGAACCTGAGTCTGAAAAACAGTTTTCTTCTCAAAAAAAGAGTGTACTCCTTAAAACTACATCAACAGGAACAGCAAGGGTTTTGAGAAACTGAGTTACAGCTCTAGAGTAATGTGCAATGAATCGATACCTTGGGAAGCAAACCGTATCATCGAGTTCACAAAGATTACGATGATGATGACAATAATAATTTTTATTAGATTACATCTCCATATGATTAAAGACTTTTTTCGTATATTTGAAAGTATTAATAAACAATACAATTTTTAAAAACAAATATAAGTTCTAGCCGGAAAACGTGAGATCAAATAGAATATTGAGTAGGCAGATCTTAAATTACGAACAGTTGTGCCAAATAGCAACTTTAAATGCTTGGTGCTCTCTGAAAATCAGAGCAGTTGCGTACATGTTATTTTTTTGGTTTTGATATTGTTCATCTCTTTTACCTAAAAAAGTAAGTGCGCATGGTTTTTAATAATTGATCTTCAAAAATAAAGCATGGACACGACTGCGTTATTCGTATATCTTGCCATTTCCGTATTCGAACCCGTTTTTAGAGTAGAAAACTAAGTTAAGTATTTATTTAAGTAACATTGCTTTCTTATACTGTAATTTGCGGAACGTGTCTTGCAATTCTAACGTTAAATTCGAACTCAGTGAAGTAAAGGTGTCTCAGCAATCTTATTCATTTTATTCGTTTAAATAGGAAAACGGGTTTATACTGCAGGGGTGGGTTGTTTTAAATAAGCAAAAATTACAGCACCATTACAGTTCCTGAGGGAAAAAAATGTTTTATTGCTAAACTCAGTCGATCTCAAGGTTGGAAACAAGGCCACGGGTTAAAAATGTAATCCTACATGGGTTAGTGCTAATCGGCGTTTGAACTTTGAGTTTTTAAAGACAACTAGGCGTACCGTACTTATTTGTGGATACAATTACTTTGGTAAACTGCGCGACATGTTTGTCATGTAAATTAGTCTGTTTCATTATTTAAATTTTCTGGACCCTCGACCTCGTACCCTCGACCCTCGACTTCGTAACCTCGACTTCGTACCCTCGACCCTCGACCTCATACCCTCGACCCTCGACCCTCGACAAAAAGGCGAACTCTATTCAGGAGAGGATAGAGGAAATCTGTGCTACATGAGATCTGGGAAGACTTCCTGGTAACATCAAATCAAATTATGGTGGATACATAGAAGCGCAGTGGAAAAACTTTGTGCTACTATATTCAATGTATGTACTGAAAGATGTGATACCTGAGAGAGAGATGCACTGTTGGCAGTCATTTGTCTTGGCTTGTAGGCTTTTATGCAAGCCACGTGTCACTAAAACAGACCTTATGCTTTCTGACACTAAATTTATGGACTTTCTTAAAGAATATGAAAGCCTTTATGGTAAAGCGTCAATTTCACCAAACATGCATTTACATGCACATTTGAAGGAATGTGTTGAAAACTATGGAAGCATCTATGGTTTCTGGCTGTTCAGCTTTGAACGGTACAATGGCATTCTTGGAGCATACCACACAAATAGTAAGACTGTGGAAATCCAAATCATGCGCAAGTTTATGACATCAGGAATCCTTGCTGGTATGCATTATTGCTTACCAGAGCAATATGAAGAGTTTTTCCTTGCCTCTTGTTTGTCTCAAATTGAGTCTGCTATAAGCTCAAGTTGCCAAGTATCTGTGCACCTAATGATGGCCTGTACAGGATCCCTCATTGGAAAAGAGTCGGTATGGGCAAAATTGTCTGGTGTTAATCTCTGCAAGCGATATAAACTGGGTAGCCTTGATCACGATGACTCTGTTGCACTTCAATCTGTTTACCACAAGTTGTATCCGGATGTCAGCGAATCCTCTTTTAAAATGTCTAGTCTTTACAAGAAATTCTCATGTGTCACAGTACATGGTGAGGACTATGGCTCAGAAATGCACTCAAGACGCCGTCAGTATGGGCGAATTATGGCATCATGGTGTGACAGTCAAGGAGACTTAAATCCTGGCCGGAGCAGGCCAGGAATTGTTCGCCATTTCATGGTGCACAGCATTGATATAGACAAAGAGCAGCACATTCATGTTTTTGCTGTTGTTAAATGGTTCAAGCCTGCTGATACGGACTTTGGATATGGCAATCCCCTCTCAGTGTGGCATGCAAGGGAATTCCAAGGAACTGGGCCTGTTGCTTTCCTACCAGTCCAAAGAATATGTTCTCGATTTGTATCTGCAGAAAAACTTTATTCGGGACGGAGATATCTGGTTGTTTCCCCAGTTTCTCCAAGAATCTTAATATAATGAAATATGTTATTTCCTTGTGCTAAAGGCTCATCTTTCCTGCATTTGACTGATTCTGCTACAATAATAATTTTGTTTTAGAGAACCAATTTGCTGTGGTTGTCCATTTAGACCCATTTTGCACAAAATCTGTTTCAACCTTGAACCTAAAACCGCTGTGTGCCATAAGAAAAATGTGTGTTCATAGTAAAAACAGATTTATGTGAAACTGGTTTTGTATTTTTATCAATATTGTAAATTTTCTATATATTTTATTCTAATAACAACATTAAACAGTTTGAGCAATTCATTAACATTTGACTTCCATAAAATAGTTTATAGTTAGTATAATTGTTTTCTCAGATGTGTGAACACACTATAGATTCCTGTACGTTGGGTTTTACCAAGCAAGCTTAAAGCAACTTATAAACGAGTTTTCAAATTTAGCAGTTTTATCTGGTATGGTTTTGGTAGAGCTTAGCGATTCAAGTTAATGAACTTAGGACTGGGTCGAATGTCAGATGAGTTTTACACAGTCTAATTTTATTGAAACAAAAATGATGTTTTGAAAGGAGTGTTCGTTTAAACCCTATTATCTTTATTTTACCACAAGAAATGAAATACTTCATGAATTTAAGTGTTTGGGTGGTAAAGTGATAGTTTTGAACAGAGATTCATGACAAAGTTTCTTATTCCTTTTCAATTAAATTTGCCTAAAGTTCGACATTTGACCCAGGCCTTTGGACATTTAATTAAATGTTTTGAAGATATCTAGATAGAATTAAGTAGTTAATGTTAATATCGGTCAAACTACAGTAGTTGTTTTGTTCTTTTGGAAGGTCAGTTTTTGTCAATAACAAAAAGTTATATGGGGACAGCAGTAATACCAGTATGTTAAGTTATATATTTTGAGTTGACAAAAGGAAAGTTAAACTAATAACCATTTAGTATACATATCCACTCTCCAATTTTCTAAAATTACATTTTTTGTTAACTATAGGAACGTAAGTAGGATAATTGTTAAGGAAACATGCCCAGTTTCAGTTCTTTAATTAAAATGAGGCATCAGTATGTAGTAACCTTGAATCAACTACAGAAAACTGAATATTTAACCACTTCCAATTCTAAAAGTGATATATATGCTTACTTTTGCCCATTTAAATACTGGTAGCTACTTTTTCTTATAACCTCTCCTTCATGATATCTTAAAAGAAGGATTGAGAGTATCTTTTGTTATACATCGAAACAGCATTTACTTAAATAAAGCAGGTTTACTGTCAAACTTATAAGTGTCCGTCTTAATGTTTTCATTCAACTAACAATATTTTGGCCTTTTTGCCTGTTTATTGCGATGACAACCAATCGTGAAGTTGTTCCACTACGAACTAATCACGCAAAACTGATGTCATAGTTATTTTGCTCCTTTTCATACAATGGCACATAATAGTACAGATGTTTCAGAAAATTGCTGAGCTAATTTGATATGAACAAAACAAAATCAGTTACCTCATCAAGATGTAGAACGACACTACTGACTTTCTTTAACCATAAATTTTCTGAAACAGTTTTGATAGTAATATAAATTTTAGGACAGAAAATCGACTGCCGGATAAAATCAAGAATGAGCTAGCTACTTGCAGGTTTGAATTCATTCGATTGTAGCATATCGGTGACAATGTAACACGCCACCTTCTCCAGAAAACCGTATGTATAGGTTCATTTCGAAAGTAGGCAATTTTTGCGGAATCATGACGGAATTTCGAAGCAAACGTTTCCGTTGCAACTTAAATTTGGCGGAAACACCAGTGATCGCATTTCCGTTACGTAAATGTGACGGAAACGTGAACACTTGCTCTAAAGTCATAATTTCACATTTCCGACTGACGGAAATGCGACGGAAAGTTGCACTGTCGCATTTCCGTCATATTTACGAAAAACGGAAATCTGCATTTTCGTCCTGTGATTTCTCCCTGTTCATTAAAGGAAACTGTTCTTTTTCTCGGAAGTCTAAAATCTGTTACAGGTTATAATACGTAGTTTTAAGAGTTTGCGTACAATTATCCTTCCGTTCTTGTTAACGCTTTTCGTCCGAGGTTAAAATGTTTTTGCGTCAGGTTATGTTTTGTAGCCTAGTCCTAATAACGTTCATAGTTTTAAATAAATCGAAAACAGTTTTCTTTGGTTAATGAAAGAAATTCTTTTTTTGCGGAAGGCTAAAATTTGTTTGACATTATATCACGTAGTTTTCAAAGTTTGCTATAGATTTATTTTTCCGTTCTGGTAAATGGTTTTCGTTTGCGAGCTTAAAACGTTTTTGATTCAGGTTATGTAGTTTGTGCTTTTTCCTAATAACCTTCATAGTTATGAAGAAATCCTCATCATTTTTTTCTCGTTTATTGAAAGAAATTCTTTCTCTGCTGAATACTAAATGAAGTATGGCCTTAAATTACGCAGTTTGGAAAGTTTGCTATAGTTTTAACATTTCGTTGTGGTATATGGTTTTCGTCCGAGGTTAAAATGTTTTTTAGCGCCAGGTTCTGTTTTGTTCGTTTGCGCAACACTAAAATCTGTTTCACGTCCTATTACGCACAGTTGAAAGTATGGTATGGTTGTTTCATTCCTTTCTGAGAAATGCTTTTCGTACGAACTTAAAATGTTTTTTGCGCCATGGTATGTTTTCTTGTCTCTCGTACCGACGTCCATAGTTCTGTATAACTCCCTATCACTTATCCTTGTTTAATAAAACAAAATTCTTTGATTGCGGAAAACTAAAATCAG
>JANCMA020339979.1:0-11701 GCA_024336925.2 Zoanthus solanderi | reverse complement strand
GTCATATAAGACATCAGTATACATACATTTTACTTTGACCGGCCAAAAGTAACGAATGACCGGCCACTTTTTGCTTTTGGGCGGTCATTTGTCCGTCTAAATAAAAAAATTATTTGCAGCCCTGATTATGATACTATTATCACTACATTTAGTACTTTATACTACTACTACCACTACTACTACTATTACTACTACTACTACTATACTACTACTACTACTATTACTATTACTACTACTACTACTACTACTTACTACTACTTACTAATACTATTACTACTTACTACTACTATTACTACTACTACTACTATTACTACTACTATTACTACTGCTAATACTACTACTACTACTACTACTACTACTACTACTACTACTACTACTACTACTACTACTACTACTAATACCACTACTACTACTACTATTACTGCTTCTACTATTCTTCCCTAGCCTAGAAGCGTGAAATCGATTGTAAATGCCACGTTTGTTATGTATATATATATATACATATATTTCGTTTTTTCTTTCTTTATATACATGATTATGTACGTATAACTTCGTTTTCTTACAGTTAGCTTTTGCAATATCTGTAGAAAGATCGTGCAAATAAAGCTCATTGTTTACTTTTACTGTTACTATTGACTTACTAGTATTGCTATATCATGATACTATTATTACTACTTTATACTACTACTACTGTACTACTACTGTACTACTACTGTACTACACTGTCTTAATAACCTTTGTACGCCTTAGAGCGGCACTGATGCACCCAGTCAAAATGGTCAATTTTCCAGGTTCTGACTTCATAGCTCTATTGGTTAGAGTGTTGCATCAGTATCACAGCTCGAGGTTACAGGTTCAAATCTGGCGTTGAGGCTTGAGAGTTTTTTTGTTTTTTTTAGGTTTCTCTTTCACTTAAGAAACAAAACCTGTTCTCGGTGCCTTCATAGCCTGGTGAAAACCGAGGCGATTGTTTGGGAGAATTCGAGAGCAGATCAGTGAGAACCTGAGACACAGTCGAGGGTTTTAACCTGCTCGAGAATTTTCACAAACTTTGCCGAGGTTTTCACCAGACTATGAAGGCACGGATAACATGTTTATTTCTTTTATTAAATTATTATTTTTCGTCTTATCAAAGAGAGAGACGACATACGAAGTGCTTATGTATACTTTGATTTCTTTCATGAAACTGCAAATTCTCACAACTTGGAGACAGCCAACCATGTTGCTCATTTTCGTACATTTTAGCTAAGAGGTCTATATCTTGCATGACTTGACACCCCAGCCTTGTAAAAGAACGAGATTATTAAATCTTATTGCAATAACAACATTTTTGAGTTTAAACATATTTAATGAAAACTAACATGTTTTGAGGCGCCTCGCCTCTTCATCAGAGTGTGGCCGTTAACTAATTGAAAACACTTAAATATACAAATAAAGACAATGGAAAAGGTATACAATAGACTGATTAAATATTCAACGAGATTAATGTCCTTTCTTCAATTGATAGGAGGAGTTCTCAACAAATCCTGGTCGCAAATGGATGAACAATTTTGTGAAAGACTTGAACCCTTTATCAGAGAATATCTCTACCAAATCCGATGAAAATATAGCAGAGAATAACTCCCTGTGTGAGCAAATGGAAGGATTGTTTGTAGACTCGTTCAGATATTTTCACCCTAATCAAAGGGAAGCGTTTACAAACTGGTCTACCGTTACTAGTGCACGACAGACTAATTATGGGACGCGGATTGATTATATTTTTGCAAACGAAAGTTTAGTGTTGAATGGTTTTACAAACTGCGTCATTCGTCCTGATATCGAGGGATCCGATCACTGCCCTGTGGTAGCAAACTTGAATATCACATTGAAATCGGCTGAAAGGCCGCCTCCATTCTGCACCAAGTATATGCCTGAATTTAGTGGTATACAGAGCAAACTTAATGCTTATTTTCAGCCGAGAGGAAATCAAGGTAAGATTAGCACGGAATCATTAAATCATGGCGGCAAAAAAGTAAAGAACGACTCCTGTGAAAAGTATATTAAGGATAATGCAGTGGCTGTCGCCAAAAGACCAGGGTCAATGTTAAGTTTTCCTGTAGCGAAGCGAGCGAAAATATCGTCAGGGAAGTCAAGAACAAAACAACAAAGTATGTTTTCGTTCTTTAGCGATTCATCAGAAATCACAAAGGTAAAAACAGGAGACGTAACGAAAGATGGGAATTTATTTGTAAACGAGGATGGCACAAGGGAAGATTTTGAGCACAGAACCGATGACTCGGAGTCGTTGGCGTCGTCTCAAAGCTCGACATCCTCTGGACAAGTTTCATCTTCTTATGAAGAAATAATAGGTAAAAAAATAATAAGCCCATCTCAGAGTTCCTTAGAAGAATCAGTCTCTTCGAACAAAGAGACAATAAATATCTTAGAAATAAATCCATTAAAGAAGGAGATTGAAGACAACAGAAAGGAAGAGATGGCATTCTGGAAGAACATCTTGAAGGGACCACGTCCTCCACCTCGGTGCCCAGGCCACAACGAGCCCAGTGTGTTGAGAACTGTAAAAATTAAAGGCCCTAATCAGGGTCGTAAATTTTATTGCTGTGCGAGGCCTGAGGGGCGTTCGGACAACCCTGAGGCAAGATGCAAATTTTTCAAATGGGTAAAATAGTGGAATAGATAACGCTGTTATTCATCTCATAGAATTTTTTTTTTCTTTTTTTTTTTTTGTGGTTATATCTACATCTTCTTTAGCGCACCAACCTAGGTACAAAAAGAAACCATAAGAAAGCGCGCTACTTGCAGTCTAAAAAGAGATTTTGATGATTCGAAGAAGGTTCGGGTGGAGTGGAATGGTTATGAACCAACATTTATATCATTGAATATAAAAACATCTCTGGCATCGTTAAGTAATATTTGAAATTGATTTACACGTTTTATAATAACAATCTGTTGCAACTAACGTTTAATAACCAGAATACGGAATTAGGTTTTTCTTTTTTGGAAAAGGATTGTGCGCCCGTGTTTAGTTTAATAATATCCTGTCATCTATGTATTGTCGGTATTAAATTTTGTACACCCCCGCCTCGATGTAATTTATTTGTTTTAACGTGTTAACGCTGACCGCCTCAACTGATCTTACAAACAACCGCTTAGATACAGACACACAAAGAATCGGATTTACTGTTTTATAAATATATCTTTATTCATTTATTTGTGATAATGGTTTTCTTGGGATTATTGTCCCGTGGTGGCAATCCATTGATAGCTTGAGGACTTGTTTCCTCCCCGTCTAGTGTTGAGTGTATCTGTCAATGTATGGCTCGACAGCTTGCAAGACCTAAAGAATATGGATGACAATGTCAGTATGAGACGATAGGTTTGGGAATGTAAAAGTGCTAAATTAATTATGCTAGACAATGGTAGCTCATTGGTTTCTAAGCAGTTCTTGATAAATTTGAAAGAGATCTAACATAGCAAATTTCTTCCGCTATTATTGACTCAGCTCATGAATTCAAGGTAAAAATGCCGTAAAGAAAAAAAGGAGAAGAAAATGGTTTAAATATGACTATCTGCATAATGATATAGGCCATTCCGAAACTGCGCAGGGAACTGGGGTGAGTTTCAAAGTTTTAACAATCGATAATCTGACACCACCGCTTGATGCTTTTAGGGTTAGCAGAGACCAAACTATATATGGACACTGAAATATGGTTGCCAATCCATAGAAACGTATCTATAATGTTAAAACAACGTCCCCAAAAACCATATAAACTCCTAATTTTTTTACGATTTCTGTGATTTTTATACGTAAATTTCAAGTCAACTTCGTTCAAATGGTGGGTGAACGATAGAATTTTACAGTTATAAAATCACAAAACTGATAAAACCAGTTCCCAGTTCCCTGCGCAATTTCGGAATGGCCTATATGTTACACAAATTGATTACAACGTGGTGCTTGGAGAAACGAATTTTATCGCCTCCCGTTGAAAACCTCAAACTGACCTTCCCTTCCCGTATCAATTTGATCACAGCATCAATATCAGGTCCAATAAAGCGATCCTTGTCCCACGGCCTATAAACGAATGTACAACACATTGATGAATAAGACTACAGTTAGTTGTTTGACAGACGTTCAGTGTTCATAACCGAAACAAATTTGATATCAAAAGTCCTTTAAAAGTCTGAAGTTTATCGCCATTGTTTGATTCTTTTACAAATATTTTCATGTTTCGTGTAAAATTTATTTTTGTTTAATTATCGCTGATTTTTTTTCACTTGACACCGCATGGTTACTATGGAGATAACATAGATAATGTGTTTAAATGTGGATGGACTGGGCTCTAATCTCTTACTGCTAGATGGATTAGTTGGTTTCAGTGAACTTGGATTGCATCACATTTTGTATACGGATTTGCTTTTTACCACTTAGGATCGGAAGGAAGTTTTAATCTTGATTTGAAACAACGCCGTTTGAATAATTTTGTTTAAGTAATACATATTACTAGAGGTAACAAGAAATTAAAAGTCCTTTCGATAAGGTTTCATGATTAGAGTCATTGAAGAATGGACTGACGATGTAGAGTTCGTGCAAGTTCTTATTAAATTCTAAAAAGTGTTAGCGTGCAAGTTGTGCGCATTTCTGTCAGTTACTGGAAAAATACAAGGCTTTTGAAAAAGATGTCGTTAGAAAAAAGTTGTACTGGTAGATACTCGCCAAAACTTGAGCTACCCGCACCAAATTGACTAAGATTTTTGCATTGAGATAGCTTGCATTAAGATAGCAAAAAGTAAAATGAACCGAGGCTGGTGTGAAATTTCATCACCTGTCAGATTTTAAAGTCATAATTTTTGAACCAGTTTCATACCCCTGCTGAGTTATTATGTGGGGCGGCATTTTGATGTCCTCACATGAATCTCAAAGTGTTCTGTTTAACGGTCTCAGGACACCCATTTTATGGGTATTGCTATTAACATCATTATTATTATCGCAGTATACACATGTGAATGCTGATTTAAAATACTAATGCATAGGGCGTCAAAGCGTAACTTATGAACTAGTATCTATATAATACTACTAAATATTGGTTCCTATAGAGAAAAAAACATGGGTAAGTAAGTCCTCGTTCTCGGCATAACGAAGGCCTAACGCACGAAACGTCAGATCCTTGCAATGGTTCGTCTTTACCAATTGGCCAATTTTCTTCAAAAGTCAGGTTTTAAAACAAACTCAATGAGTGTGATGGTTGGCTAGTATGGAGTGAGATGAGGCGCGATATGAGTTAATCTTCCTTTTAAGTAAATATGAAAGCAAACTCAGCGTTAGATCGTACTTTGAAATCGATCGCACAATCTTATAAACTTCCTCTAATGGTTTAGTTGTGGTCAGCGGTCGTAGTAAGTCGATTGCTTGGCAGGCACACAGGAGCTCGATGGCCAAAACTGAAAGAAAAGTCAAAGTTAATACATTTTTTTCCAAATTTTAAAACGATATAGTTTGTTGGTTTAATAAATTTTTAGTACTCAAATCGTTGGCTGTTTACACTACTTATGACAACGATAAATTATGAAAGATATGAAGACCAAAGCAGAGAAGAACAGCGCTGCATTGCTTTGGGTGTAATCAAAGTGATGTATATTAGGACGACTGTATGCGTTGGAAGAGTTTTCTGGATACTTCAGTTGTATTCAGTGACAGCGGAACTAGAGTTGACGGGTAAAGCAATATGAAGTTATTAGGATAGATGGAAGAGCTGTCAGTATTTATAAACGAATTTAATTTAACATGCCAATTACAGGAACCGAGTAGCCCGATCTCCGCACTTCATATAGCTTAAATGGTAGAGCATCTGATCCGTAATCAGAGGATCAAGGGTTGTGCTATCTATTAGAATCAGGTTAAAGACTCAATCTCCATTTGATTTCCTATCTATGGCTAAGAGGTTAGAGAGTCTGATCAGTAATCAGAGGGTAAAGGATATTGTACTCGTGTTATCTACTTAAACCAAGTTATGTGATCCACTCTCCATACATGTGAGTAATTATAGCTTAGTTGGTAGAGCATCTGACTAGTAATCAAAGGATCATGGGTTTTGTCACTTACTAGAACCAAGTTATGTGATCCACTCTCCATTTGAGTTTCTATAGCTCGGTGGAAAGACCATCTAACTGTTAATAAGAGGGTCATGGGTTGTGCTACCTACTAGAACCAAGTTAAGTAACCAGAGAAACTTTTAATTTTGGTCGCTTGTGAACTTTTCTCATTTTTAAACTCCATTTTGGTGTTAGCAAAGATTTGTCTGTTGTATCATACATAAATACATCTTAAACAAACCTTTCTCAACATTCTCCACAACCTGGACAGCTTTTCTGGCAGCCATTCCACCCATGGAAACGTGATCCTCTGTTCCACCAGAAGTTGGGATTGTGTCGATTGACGAGGGATGACACAACACTTTGTTCTCTGAAACTAATATTACATGGCATAGTTAAAACCTTTGTGCAAACGTAAAAAGATAAGTAGTCAAATAACTATCTAAATGAGGTAAATACATTTAGATCCGTAGCACAAGTCAATTATAAACATTATCACTATTCGGTTTAGTTGAGCGATTTTTTTTAATTTTCTCGGGCATATTGCACATTACGAGTGCAACGTGTAGGATGTATGATTTAAACAATTTTTTATTCACTTACCGACAGCAGCAGAAGTAATGTGCGCCATCATAAGTCCTGTAACGGTGAAAAAAGTGTTTAACTCCTGAAACATTACGCTTTTCGGAATCGAATGGTTGAAACATGTTATGAAGGGGATAGGTATAACAACTTTGATAACTAAATTCCCAAGGCGAAAGATACAAAACGAATTACTGAGTTTTTTTCACGACGTTTCGGTGTCTTCATGACGCCATTGTCAAGTGAAATGATTCTTTTAATCAAGAATAATAATAATTAAAATAACAATATATAATTATAATAAGAACCTTCCCAGAATCCTTTGCAGCTGGAAAATCGTCAGTCCCAAATAACTTGGTCAGTTTGAGGGCAGCGAGACCCCCACGTTGTCTAGAAATAAGTCTTACCATAAACTAATTATTGTATAAGACTAAGGGCGATGGCGTCATTGGTCACGTGACTTTGCTCACAAGTGCGTTTTTGCTCACTGTGACGAAATTATTTTGTTGTTGAAAAAGCAGTCAACGTGGTTTGAAGCACAATGGTGTGTGCCATTTCGGACTGCCCGGGTATCGAACAAAATATAAATATTAAAGGAGCTATATACAATTTTCAAAAAGTGGGAGTCTGGGTACAAGTGCTATCTCGCGCTGCATTAAACGCGAGGAAACAAAAATTTGGATATTGGTAGATATTTTTACGAAATATACATTTTTGTCATTTTTAATGATGTGACGTCATCGATCACGTGACCAGAACGGACCGAAGTTTAATATTCGCTCTAAAAGTTTACTAGAACCTTTCTCCAAGAATATTTTAAGCGAAGTTGTAGTTTAATAAATAGTGTTTTAAAAAAATGGCCATGATTACTTTTTCCTAAAAAAGTGCGGCAGTAAAAAATCTAACTGAAAAGTTTGTCAGCTTCCTGCTCAACGACCATTTGAAGTAGGAATAAAAGAAAATTTTGCCAAAGGCTTGAGAGTATGCTCTTTATGATGGCGTTGTCAGTTTCTTTTAATTCGTATGGACACATTTAACGCCTGAGATGTCAAAGTTGTCTGGTGTAAAAACGGGTCGCATAAAACGAGACAGCTTTACTGAAATACAACATTTTTTTTAAAATGAACTGGTTTTATTCTTAGAAGACAATGGACACGAGCTAAAGACTAAAGTAGGGCCAGAGAGTAAGTTTTAGCCTACGAATTTAAAAACACTACTAGAGCAAAGTGTTGAATCACTCAAGTGTAATGGCATTGCAACTCATTACAACTTTATAAGTACTATATCATTACTACAGTCTGACAACACATTATCAGCCTTAATACAAATTTTCATATCTAGAATAAAAAGCTGAGCCTGAACATATTCTTAGGATATTCTTAATGTTTGACCCATTTTCAGCCTCGATATTCTTATAAAGTATATTCTTATAAAAGAAAAAGCGTGTATAAGACATATTTATTTGTACGCATCTCGATGTAATATATCAAACACTCGAGTGTTTCATCACATTTCCAAACACTGAGAAGAGAGTTGAAAATACGACGCTGAAACACTGTCTCGAGTGTTTAATATATTTTCTCAATCGAAACTAAAACTAAGGAGTAAACGAAGAAACAAAATCGTAGAAATTTATACTAATTAAGATCACATTTCAAACCATGGTCACGGTTATGATTTCTTTTGTTTTTGATGAATTATTAATGAGTTTTAGAAGTCTATTTCTCATGGTAGACAAGAGAGACTTGAAATGGCATGTAATTACGAAAGATTTTAGCGCAGAAAAACGAAATTAGAAAGCAATGTCTCGAGCCAATGAACGAGCAAGAATTTGATGCAGCTGGAGCACTTGGATAATGTTTTGTCAAAAGCACGGGATCGAGGTGCGTATGAGTTATGGCGTCCAGTTTTTATGCTACACGGATCTAACGTCGAAGATGTTGAAGTTGTCTGTTAAGTGCGTCTGGACATTAAATGCGCCTGTCATATTTCCGCCTGAAAACGACTTTAAAGTGTCAGAGACTGCAACGTCACTAGGATAAAAACGGCCAGCGACAGCAGAGTATGTAGTTGACTTCATGTTTATTACACTACTCTATCATACTGTTACAGAGTGTCCACTATTATTACACTACTCTATCATACTGTTACAGAGTGTCCACTATTATTACACTACTCTACCATACTGTTATAGAGTGTCCACTATTATTACACTACTCTATCATACTGTTATAGAGTGTCCACATTATTACACTACTCTATCATACTGTTACAGAGTGTCCACTATTATTACACTACTCTATCATACTGTTATAGAGTGTCCACTATTATTACACTACTCTATCATACTGGTATAGAGTCTCCATTATTATTACACTACTCTATCATACTGTTATAGAGTCTCCACGTCTCCACTATTATTACACTACTCTATCATACTGTTATAGTGTCCAGTGTGTGGATAAGGAAAAAGCATCTAAAATCATGGTGATTTTGAAGGACGTTTTTACGAGTGTCTAACCTCATGTTTACTGTACACTACTTTACCAACCTGTTCAAGAGTGTCCAGTGTGTGTTGGTGTGGATCTTGTGACTTGAAACAACCACGAAGGCTTTGCAGTCCTTCACGGATCACTTCCAATTCTTCTGGTTTCTTTTAAAAAAGGGAAAACGGGTTACTCTCTTTAATAAGCATAAAAATTTTCACTAGCATGCTGGAAGCAATGTTCAACAAGAGGTGCTGGCTCAACAGTATTGTCGGAAACTGCTCTATTTTTAAGGTATTAGAATAGAACTTTAAAAAGTTTAATTATAAACCTTAAAGGTGCAATGAGAAATGTTAGCGACTTTCAGGCAATTCGAAGATTTCCAGTGTTACCACAAAATTTTAATTGCCAAATCGCTAGCCCATAAGTAAAATAAATTCTGCAATATCCTGTATGTGAACACTTAAAGATTGCCTACCTTTTCAATTTTCAACTAACTCAATTATTCTCATGACCAAAGGACGATGCAATTTTTTAACGTTGCTATAACGGCCAAATGCAAAGCGCCATTTTTATTATGGAGTAGGTTTTGTGAATCTAACGTCACACCCAATAAACACCTCGCAATCTACCAGTTTGAACTAGACAATGTTTCAGACTTCGAATCACTCCAAAACTGCAAACACTTATCACAGAACAATCAAAACTGTATACTAAAAGTGTTTCAAGGTATATTTACAGCAAGTTGTATAAAAATGTTTTCGCAAGTTAGGCACGAACAACTAACTCAGCACGAACCCCATAAAATCAATATTTTGAACCAGTTTGTTAATGATAGTTAATTCTGTATTTTCAACGAAGCATGAACAAAACAAACTTCATGAAAAACACAAAACTCACTGGTTTAGCACAAGTCACACTGGTTTGACTGTTCAAAATTCTGTCCTCAAGAGTAGTCATTTTTCTATCTTGACTACTTAACCTCGCTGATATATCAGCCTGCAAAAAAGGAAAAAAAAGGCCACTATCAAGCAAGTATTTATGGCAGGTATGATCAGACATCCTGCAACCATCTTTTAGTGGGACACCTAAGTTTATATTATACTGATAACCACGCATGTAAATAACAAAACACGTACATAACGATACAGTTTTTTTAATAATAAAGGCTAATCATCAAAAACAAAATTTCTAAATTACGTTATGACATTTTTAAATTAAGCAGATTGACTCAATTAAGGCAAAAGTGTTATTTAAGTCTATTTCAATTAACTTTTGATTTTTTGTTAGTATCTGTGTTGTTGTTTAGTTTTTGAATACCATTTATCTTGACTTTATTGCTTTGTTTTGTCGTAGATTTTGCCTTTTGCTTATATTATCTCATTGTAATTTCACACTTGATTAGTTTTTTCTATATTATCATATAGCTTCCAAGTTTCTCAGTTGATCAGACAATGTTGCCGCGATGGCAACGAAACGTTGTCTTTTAGCACAGTTAGATTTTGTAATCAATTGTTTCCTAAAGTCTTGTTCATTAAGTAGCCATTTTTGTAAATAAAAGAATAATCCGTTTTGGAAAAAGAGTGTGGAGATGACTTGACACTTATGACCACTCTCCTTTCAACACCTGGATCTAAACCTGGACCGAGATGTTAAAATGTCGATTAGCACTGAGTGTTAAATTCTAATCCATGTTCTCGTTTCCAACTAGCATAAGATAGATTTAATATAAATTATTTTGGAATCAACAAACTTCTTATCTTAAAATCTAAACAGTATTTTAAAAGAACCTTCAAACTTTTTCCTGAAGAAGAAATTTTGTTCAACCCAGATTTAAAGTTAACCAGTTTTTGAAAGTCTGGGCCTTAGCTAATACAATTTTTTTAAAGACGTGGTAGCTTTCAATTTGTGCCATAATAAGGAATCTAATTGTTTCACGACTGTATGAATATCAAGCTGCTTAAGTCACGAGGTTGGTAAAATGAGTATCAGCTTTTGCTGGGAGTTACTTTGATCCTCAATAGATTAATGTCCAGTCCATTAGGAAGGTAAAATGAGTGCCAGCTTCTACTGGGTGTTTGCCTACGATAGATTAATGTCCAGTCTCCGCGGTTGGTAAAACGAGTACCAGCTTCTGCTGGCAGGTAACCTACGATAGATTAATGTCCAGTCCACAAGGTTGATAAAATGAATACCAGCTTCTGCTGGAAATTAACCTACGATAGATTAATGTCCAGTCCCCGAGGTCTGTAAAATGAGTACCAGCTTCTGCTGGAAATTAACCAACGATAGATTAATGACCAGTCCCCCAGGACGGTAAAATGAATACTGGTCAGCTGCTGCTGGAAGCTAACCTACTAGTGAGGTGGGTGCACGTGGTTGGCGCAGTTGTAAGATCTCTGCTTTCTGACCTCAAGGTCCCCAGTTCTATCCCGCCGTGATGTTTTATTTTATGTTTTAGAACATTTTAGGAACCTAGTGAGGTTCCAAGGAGTAGAGATAACAGGACTCAAGGTCCTATGCAAGGATCTTACTCCTGGGCC
>JANCMA020339873.1:0-11702 GCA_024336925.2 Zoanthus solanderi | reverse complement strand
ACTAATGAAGCATCACACCTAGAACAAAAGATCATAACCGTGACCGTGCACACAACATCAAACAAAGGAGCATTGTAGTCTTCTTTGTAGTTTGCTAAGTTTCCTAACCAGTCCACTTTAATAACTTTGCTTTCAGTTCGTAGTTTGTTTACAAATACATCCACGCACTGGCGACACAGTTAACTCAAAATTGTTAATAATGAACTCGGCTTTCGTCTCGTATTTGTAAACAAACCACTCACATCCAGTAACTAACCCTTAAACAACCGAGTGAGCGAGCGAAGCACGAAGCGAAGCGAAGCATTATCGATACGTTTTTTAAAACAATTAAATTTTTCGGTGAGTAAGTAAAACAGTTGGTTTAGGAAACTTTAGGTTGAACAATATTTGATCATCGTCGTTAGCAACATAATGCGCATCTGGTTTGAAGGCAGCAATCATAAGTTAGACAAGTTGGGTAAATTACGCAAAATATTTTCTTAGTCGTAAGTTTGTAGCTGTACTGTAAATACATTTAACAAAATCTGTCTTGAGGTAAATATGTAATTCTTTTAACACCTCATTTTCGTTATGATTCTGGGCCGGGTTGTTCAAAAGCCGATTATCACTGAATCCAGGGTTAATCAAAAATAATACTTTCCCGTTAATTGGCCAATTTTTATTTGAAGATACTTAAATTAGCAAAAAATGTGAAACTCAATATTTTTACAAAGTTTTTATGCAGATCCAAGTGCAAAAAAACACACTAGGGGGGATGGTAACTGTCCATGAGCTTAACAACGTCAAACATTCAATAGTGTACAAAACCAGTGTTAGAGGGGTAGTCAGTTTAAACTTTTGATGTAGCTACAACAATATTATGAGGTCAAGACAGACACAGGACAGCAAGCTTTTGTCTCAGTGTGTCAAAGTAGGGTAGGGATATGTTCCACGTGACTTATCTACGCCCAAAACCCAGTCTTCACCCCCAAATCACCACAGGGCCAAGAATTAACCACTACCCCTAAAACAGAACCCTTACTTTTTAAATCCCAACTCCAACTGCAGTTTTGAGTTAAGCCTAAGCGTTGCTTTTATTTTATAGTGTCACGTGTTCAAGTCATGTGACTTCGATTTTTCTGTTAAATGTTTAACTCATGGTTTTGTTTCCATAGATTTCAATAGATTATAATGACGAAAAAAAAAAACTGAATGAAAACCATAAAAGACCAATTAGGAATTTTGAAGCTAGACTATGGCGTTTCTAATCTGTTGATTTTAATCTTTATATGAATGAACCGCATTCAACCGCAGTCACGCCGAAAAGCCTGTTTTTGTTTTATGGAAGTAAAATCTAACACAAGGTCATTATGAAAGACTTGGCATAAGCTTTTTCAAAATCTAAAATCAAATTAAAAATAGTACCAACTTTGCATGACTTTAAATAACAGCACGTGCTCAGTGACCTCTTGCTATGATTATAAATTTGATATCCCTCAAGAACCCAACACTTTTTAATGCATATTCTATTAGGTTTAAACAAAAAATTCAACCGGAAAATTTATCACTGTTTCCGATGCAAGATGAACACGCAAATTCCCAAGCAGCACATTGCTTCATCTTCGCTTTTACCCCTTTTACTTCTTCTTTCTATGAATTCACTCTTCTGCAATGCGTTTATTTCTATGACTCAGGTAAATAAGAAATATACCGGACGTGTGCTGAAAACGTTTTTCAATGTAGACTGGCTTTCTTGCTTGCAGAAGTGTTCGCGCATCGAGCAATGCGTCTCGTATAATTTTGAAAAACATTCGGTTAGATCATACTGCGTGTTATATGACAGTGGAAATGAGGTGAGCTGTGATGGGAAAACGCCCCTTATTCATTCTGAGAAGAGCTTTTATCAGCAGCTAAAGCTGCTCGGGGTAAGTTTAATAGTATTCCATTTTACTTTTAAAATTGAAATCTGAACAAATATAAATTCTTGCTATATGCTGCTTAAAACAAATAGCAAAACAGTTACTGCTCATCAACAGCTAGGATTCCTAAAATGTGTGCAATTCACCGGTCAATTAACTGGTCACTGTTATATATAGAAATCAGTGCATGAAAAGCTTAAATACGATTACGAAGTTTCGCTTTAAAACGGTTTACCAAACGTTATTCATTCTTTTTTTATTGCGTAATCTATTTTATTAGAACGTACCGTGAAAAATGCTCAAGAATTAAAAACATATATACTAAAAACATTCCAAGGCTGAGAAAGGTTGGCCAAAGTATCTTGTTTTGTTAGCTATTAAAAATCGCAAAAAACTGAGTTTCTTGGCCATTCACATTGTTTGTCAGTGAAGCATTGCCTAGCCAGGTAAATTTTCACCCACAAGTGAAATTTACCATTTAAAATGTGTACCATATTGTACTACCTGTCAAACAAAAGGTGTTCGCATAGCAGTCAGGGACCCAATCTTTGTGGTTTAAGAATGTACCCAGCCGTATGCTTAAGCAATATTTAAAGTTGGAATTCTCAATCAAGGCCAAAAATTTTGGACAATCTTGTAAAATAGCGTCATTGTTATTGCCTAACTCAACTAAGAAATGTACAAAATAAACTCTATACAAAATTAGAGGTATCGATTTTCATTTGATTTACTGAGCTAAATTGTAAGTTTCTCTTGTTAAATAAATAAAAAAAATATTCCGAAATTTCCAAAAGTCATAGAGGGACTAAAGAATTTTCAAAAGCAAAGGACTGGACGAGTTAAATTTTTTGTTGCCGATTTGCTTATTTTAAAAGTAAAATGTTATATTTGTACTAAAAAATGAACAAACTTGAAATATCCGCATTTGTGATATGACAGCAATCCACATCAGCCAGGACGTATAATATTTATAATCAGAAACGAGGAAAAAAGGAAAAATACTTTGTTGTTACATAATTAATCATTTAAAGTCAAGCGCTATAAACTAAAATAGAAAACTATTCTGTTTTCAGAAAACGCCTTTTCAAAGATTATATAAGAATTCATAAATTTAAAATTCGTTTTGATGTGGATAGTGTGTTTCAAATACATTGTAAACTCTGTATTCCTGTTATATAACCCCGTTCGTAGATTTTTTGGCTTGGATTTGCTTCTCGCTCAGTTTTCTGTCAACTTCGCCTGAGAGAAAAAAGCTTCTATATTTACTGACATTGGTTTTAAATTCCATAGAAATCACGTCAAATTATCCTCTAAAGGAGATAAACAACGTCTTTTAGTTTGAATTCAATGAACAGCTATGGGCGTGAAGAATGAAATGCTAGAAACAAAGAAAATAATATTCTTTTTAGTATATATGAATAATATCAATGGAAATTTCACTCACTGACGTGTTATAATTTCTATAGCTAAGCCGGAATCAGTTAAACTGACGACTGACATTATTAATCGAGATGTTAATCACTTATAAGTCAAATAAATAAGTTTGAAACTGACAAAAATCTTTAAAATGATATATCTCATATGATACTCATCTTAGATTTATCAGTTCCTGCACTATCTATTCCGTTTTATTAAAACATGCTTACTGTCACTTCACAATCAGATAACCCTATTCAACACTTTAAAAGGAATCGTCAAAACTCCACAGCTGGAAAAGCAAAATCGTTTATAAATTATCACAAAACTAGTGTGAAGGAAACTTGAAGTTATTTTTGATCAAAAATCAATTTTTAAAATATGCTACGAAAACTTGTGTAAAAATAAAATTCTGCATTTTTTTTTGCAGAACTCAAATTCAGTTTTAAAATCTGCACTTCAGTTTTTTGCTTGATTTAATCAGATTTTTACTCAGAAAATTCCATGTTGGATTTAAAATCTCAATAATCCACTGAGACAGCAGATTCTTCAAACTGAATCTGACTCTTGTTTTGTGGCAAGAGATAAGATGCAAGATTCAAGAAGAATTCAGCCACAAACCCGCCTGTATTCATATAAAGGGAGCTGTTACGAAAAAACAAAAATTTCTGAAGTAGAAAACTTAAAGCCCGAGAGAAATTCTTATTTTGTTCCTTCCACTAAGTTTCTTTAGTCTTCATACGTTCTCATCAATTATGGCAACAAAAATTTCAAACTTTCCTGACCGCGAGCTACGCAGGCTTGCATGTAATCGGCTTGAAACTTACAAGTATTAACAACAAAAATGATCATTTATCACTTTTTAAACTAGTACTCGGGTAATAATCAAATGGTTTTCCGCTGATTGGTTGAATTATCGGGCTTATCAACTTGTATTTCTCATGAGCTTTTATATGGAACCGATGCCATGCTGAAAATCGTTCAATTACTCAAACCGCAATTAGACTTATTTTCGCTCACGCTATGATGTTATTGTATCCAACACGACTCGGCGCTTCACCCCTTCCTAGCTTGATTTTCAGACGGGGCCTGGGTCCTACGCTTAGATTGAGTGAAGCGTATAACCCAGGCCCCGTCAGAAAATCAGGCTGCTCCTTTTCGGCTATCACTTTATATAAACGCACATTTATGGAATAATTGTGAAATTGACTTTCTTCCAGGAAAGAAGGCCTGGTTACCGGAATCCTCCGAAAGTTGAAATCAAGATTCAAAGAAGATTAAAGCAAACCATTGTGAAGTGTCACGTGATAACACAGCAGGTTACAAGGGTGACGTGGTATAAAGATGGGCAACTTGTCTTATCTCGCACAATCCAATATAGCAAAGACGTCATACTTTCTCGCAATAGAGCCATTGCTGTAGCCCTTTACTATGGGAACTACACCTGTGTCGCCATTACCAAATATGGCAGAGCGTCAAGTTCCGTTATGCTCTCTGAACTTCCCGGTATATTCATTTTACTCACGAATTAAGTAATTACGAGATGCTTTATAAAACAACCAACTTCTAAAACGTTCTTTTGTTTTCATTTTTAAACAAAATTTCCAAACTCCCTCCACTCGTATTCCGATCCCCCGCTTAGTTACTCGCTTATTAATCTTTCATATAGTTTCAATTTCGAACCGCCAACCTTTTTAAGTAAACCACCTTTAAAAAAAACTTTAAAATGTCGAATATTGAATCGAAGGGAAATTGATTACTGGTAGTTGTTAGTTTAACTTGCTTGTTAACCTTTTGGGGCCTTTGTAGCACATTACATTCTTCCAATCCCCAAACCCCTCCCTTCCACTTATTAATTCAAAAAATATTTCTGTTTCCCCGCCTATTACAGTCCTAATTTCTTCTATTATTTGAGAGCCAAAAATATATATATATTTTTACTTTTTTGCAGTTATTTTCCTCAACTTTTGTCCGTTGCCACAGACTAATGCTTCTTTCTCAATGTTTTCCCTACTTTAATGGGCTGGTTGCCTCATGCACCTTCTCCAATGGCTTCTATCAAAGCAGCCTCCACTAAATCTCTTCTTTCCATATCATCTTTCACCTTATCTTAAACTCCAATTATCTGTCTTCCTCGCGATCTTCTTCCTCTAACAGGATTCTCCCACCAAGCCCTCCTTGCTATCCATCCTCAACACATGCCAGTACTATGTCAATGAAGAGACCCTTATCATCTCTGTAATCTTTACTGAACCTGCCCTTAATAAAGATTTAATAATGATTTTGTTGTTAATCAGTATAGAATTAGCAATGCAGAAAACATAAAAAAGAGAACATATTTCAGTTGCTAACAATTTTTTTTTTGTTAATTTTAGAATACCCTGACGCACAGGCCGTGTTTGCTTTGAATGCGATCAGCGGATTAAAGGACATCAGCGGCAAAAACAACCCTTCGGGAGTAGTGCAGATGGAAATGCCTCTTGCTCCCGGACCCTACGGGTTGGTAAATGGTTCCTACAAGTTTGTTAATCTACCAGCTAGCTACATAGAGTTTCCCAATAACGGGAAACTGGACACACGAACCTCGACGACAATTTTGTTCTGGATATTTATTGAGGGCATTGACGTCACGTCATCTATTGTAAGTTACGTTTTACTCAACGAGTCAACACCAAATTGGGGAGTTTCACTTATGATGGAAACTAAGGCTCCATTGCTAGTTTTACCGTCCAGAGGCTCTGACCAAAATTGGACAGTAGTGCTGAATACTAAGGCTAAACTCTCTGCAAATAACTGGCATTATCTTGCTGCTTCGTATAACTATACTTCTGGCATGGGTTCCCTGTGGGTGAATGGGACAATGGTGGCACAGAAATATGTTGGGATTTATGAGCTAGACACGGCAGGTAGCTTTCTTATTGAGCCTTTCAGTGGACGCGTCTCTTGCCTGCAGATATATGCTAAAGCTCTGAGCATGCGCATGATAAGGGACGTGAAAACGAGGTGTTGGACCTAGGACAGGAGTTTGTTTTTGGATTTAAGCTGTTATTCAGAGTTTTCCAACAAATTTTTGGACCCTAAAAAAACAATTGGTAAAGTGAGATGAGCTTTTTTTAGTTGCTATTTTTGAATGATTTGTTTTGGTATTAAAATATTTTCCCTTGTTTTTAATTCGTTCTAATGAAAAGAAACTACACCATTATCAAGCCTAGTGTTGCCGATTGGTATGACTGCAATGATCTCCGGTAACTCAGTAAGTAAGACAAATAAGAGCCTCTGACTCCCCCTAGAAAGGATATCGTAAGCTAGCCCCACCAGAAGTTGGTTCTCAATTAGCCCGCTGTGTGACAATGAAATGCTTATTATTATCAATATACAAGGCCAAATGGGAAACTGCTCTCTTAATTTCAAAACGTTTGCAAGCACGGGCCGATAATGAATCAGGCAGGCGGTAGTTACGTGACTTTTGCCCTGGATATGATTGGTCAATTTTTTTACAAATACCGGTAACATTTAGCCCGTTTATTTTTTCATAAACTCTTTCTAATTTTTTTATATATTTTAATTCACTGTTAACTGTTTTGCCTTATTATTAAAAGCATTCATTGTCTCCATTGTATATTGTATATTGTGTTAGTGTTATGTTATATTTTTATAATGATTTGGCCTTGTATATTAATAATAATGTAATAGCATGACTTTTATCGGGTCATATTGTTAATTTTAAGCCGTTGTAGTAAAATTTTTGCCCGAGCGCAGCAAAAAAGAAAGTCATGCAATTTTCAAATCTTGACAGAACTTGACATTATATTGCTGGGAAACAGGTGATCTTACCTATCACGTGACCAAGAAGAGTGTACAACTTGCTACTGTTTAATTCAGTTAACGTTTTAAGAGCGACTTTATTTCATCCCGTTTACTATTTTTAGGTTGTAGTTCATAGTTTTTAGCATAAGAAGAAATTGTAAAATAATTATTCCCGAGGCATCATTATATACGCCATACATTGAGTCCAAGTTGACTTTCTTCACTGGCAGAAGCATACCACTTCCTGTCCTACAAAGCAACTGAAAAAACATATTCTGTGAGTAGAGCCATTGAGTTTGTAACACGTGTGTATATAAGCACAGGGTTGGGGAATCACCCGGGAGGGGGTACTTTCTTATATGGGCTTTATAGATATGTGCTACCCCAAAGGGTATGATTTTCAGCCGATTTAGTCATAAATAACCTATCTATTTTAGCCATTTTGGTTATAAATAGACAATCTATTTTAAAACAACAGAAAGCAAAAACCGCCCAAACTGAACTCCACGGTTTGGCCAGAACCTACACGCATGCGCACAGCCGGCTTCACCCGAGTAACTACAATGCAAGTAACTGGAGCAACCGTGGACAGCTGTTTCGTCATTGTTAGGACCCATCAGCACGGTGTAGCTTTTTAGCCAAAAGCGGTGAAGCTGGTTTTGCGCATGCGTGTAGGTTCTGGCTAAACCGTGGAGTTAAGTTTGGGTAGTTTTTGCTTTTTAATCTATTTTAGCCATTTTGGTTATAAACAGAGTATCTACTTTTGCTCTATTAGTCTTGAATACGTCTTTTTAGAGCCAAAGCAAAACAGCGGATAAACATTGTCATAGTTCAGGTCGGAAACAGGGTATTGTTTTAAGGGTTAGGTCATGCCACTACCAAAACCAAAAATAATAGTGAGCCTGAGTGATAGTAACTATGGACAGCTGTTTCGAGTAAAGCCCGCTACCAATGTGGTCATAGTGCCTATTATCGTCGCTTCAAGCTAGCTACTAGCACATTTGTGCTATCTACACTTGACGTTGATCATTAGAATTTTCAGATAAGTAATGGAAGCAAGCAAGTCTAGTAAGTTCAAACAATAGAAAATACATGATATACTATGTTAGAACAATAAAAAACAGAAACAAAGATACCACATGAGTAATTTATAGTCTGAGTTCAACCTAATGAATAAAAATAAAAGGGCCCCGTATTTCTCTGAAAAATATATATACTAGTTAAAGAACATATGTATTTATGTTCAAAACTCAATTAAACGAAACAGTTGTAGTGGTCTCCAGCTGTAAGCGCTAAAATACTATGAAAATTAAGAGCAGAGTAATTGACTAGACTGGCCAAAAACTTCTATGAAAATAGTGACCGTGCAGTCATCAATCAATGTGTAACCGGACGGTTGCGGGAAACTAGCTCATGATTTAAGAAGAAATATAATGGCGTGAACAAACAAATTATATCTTCCCGTTTCTTCAAAGATCTTTCATGACGAGTAGAAATTTTTAATTGTTATACGTAAAAAATGAATCTATCTTTTAGGGCTCGCAAATACTTTATTTTTTACAAAAATGGTGGAAAAAAGTGCTTAAAAGTGTTAGCAATGATGGTGGTCATATCTTCACTTGTAAAAAATTAAAATGTTATTTTCACATTTGATATGGTAACAATGTTTTAAAGAGGAGATTTTTAGGTATTTCATCTACATTCAATTACTTTTTGTTTCTGTTAGTTTGTCGGTGATAACTGAATCAATAATTCTATTTCTACAACACATTGAAATCTAGCTTATACCTGTTTCGTCAAATCTTCCCATTGGACGATATTCATCTGTAAAAGAGATATTCGGGTTAGTTATTCGTTTCCATATTTTCACGCGACTTTGATTGGAATAAATCTTGAAAACTAATAAATAGTACAATAAATTGTCACTCTTTTGTGTGTTCATAATTTGTTAGTTTGCCGTTGTGATAACTGAATCAATAATTGTATTTCTACAACATATTAAAATCATTTACCTGTTTCGTCAAATCTTCCCATTGGACGATATTCATCTGTAAAAGAGATATTCGGGTCAGTTATTCGTTTCCATATTTTCATGCGGCTGTGAATGGAACAAATCTTAAAAACTAATAAATAAATAGTACAACAGATTGTCACTCTTATATCAATGTACGTTGTTCAGTAGATTGTCACTCTTCTGTGTGTTCAATTTTCATAAAAAAAACCTCGTATATATGAAATCTTCCCATTGGACGATATTCATCTGTAAAAGAGATATTCGGGTTAGTTATTCGTTTCCATGTTTTCATGCGGCTGTGAATGGAACAAATCTTAAAAACTAATAAATAAATAGTACAATAGATTGTCACTCTTATATCAATGTACGTTGTTCAGTAGATTATCACTCTTCTGTGTGTTCAATTTTCATAAAAAAAACTCGTATATATAAAACTGTTTACTTTTAAGATAAACAGATGATTTTGTGTTATCATCCTCACTGCCGCCTGGTTAGCCTTCAATTGTTGGTAAGGCGCTAGTATACCATGTCGGGTTCAATTCCTGGCTGGACCAACGCCCAGGGCCTTAAGGGACAACCGCTCATTTTTCTGAGGTAGGGGAGAACTGGTGTGAGGTTTGAGGAGGAGGAGGAAGGGAGGTGGGGGGGAAGGGGGGGGGGCAAAAAAACCCTGTTCTTCAAAGGAGGGGGAATTCAAAGAATTGTGAGTTAAGGTGGAGGTCATTCCAAATTGTTAAACTGTTTTGCAGCAGCATAGATAAAAGGAATTCCATGGAAAAACGTCAGCAATGCCTACTTTAATATTTAAAATAGTATTCGCTCAGATTCCTTTAAATTATCATTGCTTATATTTCCTATCTTCATCCCCTTCTTCACTGTCTTTTTATTTTTTATATCAATTTACGACTTTTTTCATCTTCATCTATGCTTTCATCTTCACTTTCATTTTCAGCTTCATCTTTGTCTTCATTCTCATCTTCCACCTCCTCATATTGATCACCATCTGTGCCTTTGACTTTTATTTTGATTTCTTAAGGATATAGGCAAGCAAAAGTTTCATCCTGGGGGCTTTTCTTTAAGTTTGTAAATAGTTTGCTTGCTGCAGCATTGCCGAACTTAAAAGATTTATCAATTAGCCATTGCACAATACAGTTTGCGTCATTCACCGATGCTCAACTCTGTTATATCTTCAACATTAATCATTCTTCTGGTATCAATATTGAAGGTAGGTATGCCAAACGATAAGGTAGATCATTGTCGCTGTGTATAGGGCGTTCAACACAAATATTATAATAAACACTAACAATGTTATTCTCCGGTCGTTTCTTCTTTCGTTGCCTGCTTTTGCGCGTCAATTCTCTACGTACATACTTATTTTGGGGTCTGTCGTGTGGGCTTTTTCTTGGTTTTCGAATTCGGAGAACACAGTTGGTCTACTAAGCGATTGTTCGCCAAAAAGATTACTTAAACTAAGTTTCCACTTGGACGACGTTTAAATCAGCCGCGAGTGGACTGATGTTGAACAGACAGACATACGCAGAGGCAATACGATGAAGTTAATACCCAGACAGACAGACATACAGACATACTCAGAGGTATTATGATGAAAGAAATGATGAAATGATGTTTGAAAGAGATGATGAAGGCAATGAATGTAATGAAGAGGATAGTGGAGGCATCAGTGTTGATGAATGTGATGTTTTTGAGAAGGTCATATACAGTGACCTCAATGACGTAGTTCTTGTCGTAATTAGAGATCAGGAAGTAAGGCAAACTTTTTTCAAAAACTTGATCTGGAAGGAACATTACCAGGAGATTTGAAATAGATTTTCCAATTTCTATTTACTGTGATTTCCATGGGAACAGGTAATAGTTTGGAAGCATCGACTCCTTAAACTATTGTAATCTTTAAATTTACTTTTTATTAGGAGGAGAGGGGGGGTCTTTTAAAAAAATCATCAAGGTTTAGGGAGGTCACCTAAAATATTGTAGATATAAGGGGGTCATACCCATTTTGTGCGTAAGCATCCAGCACCCCTTACCTCACAAAAAATGAACGGTTTCATAAGTAGTGAGAAGGGGCTTCTTTTTCTCTAAGATCTTTTGGGGTCAAACTTCAAATACTGCATGAGTTAACATTTACCTTAAACAGCTCTCTTAGCTTTTTTGGTGTCTCCAAATCTTCCGATTATTTCTTTTTGGGTCAAATAAATACTACATGAATTAGCATTTACCTTTAATGGTTCTTTTAGCTTTTTCGAAGTCCCAAAATCTCCCCATTGGTCGTCTTGTATCTGCTATGAAACATGTTGGAAGAACGATTCTATTTAAGCTTACTTTGCAGTTATTTACACAATTGTAACTTTATAAAAGGACATTCGCTGCTCTGTAGGTTGTTTACGGACGGACCATTAGATATTTGAGGATGGGGGGTGGGGAGGGGAGAGCACAGCTTTAGGCTTGAAAAAAAAAATCGTGCAAAACAAACTATGCCATCAGATGGCAGAAAAAAAAATCCTGCAGCGTCTTGAGGGGAAAAAAATATCTTACGGAAAAAAAAAGGTCCT
>JANCMA020339872.1:0-21620 GCA_024336925.2 Zoanthus solanderi | reverse complement strand
AATGTAATGTTATATAATATAATGTAATATAATATTTCGAATACATATTTTGTCTGAAGACGAAGAGGCACTTATTGTATTTTGAATTCTCATTGATTTCTTAAGGAAATAAAGAAAAACAAATAATTAAATTCGGGTGTAGAATTTGTTATTAAGTGTTAGTAATTCTATTATAATATTCTTTTTAGACCAATGGGAAGCAAACCTTGGGTGAAAACATAGCAGACAACAACGCTATTTTACAATCTTTCAGAGTAAGTAGTCGTTATTAAGCTTAATCCACCAAGAAATGACAAAATAACCCAAGCGAATAGTGCTTTAAGCTGTCAGTTGGTACACAATATGAAAACTCGCATGGCCTGTCTATCCAAAAACACAACAATATCGCGTTTACTTTTGTACTTTTATATTCATTCTTAGTATTTGCTTTTCAGCGATGGTCATCGTTTCACACTGGACCCCTTATTAATCTTGGAGTTGCCTATTTTAATTGTTAATATGATTTCTAAAATAAGTTTGGACATCCGCCTTGTTGCTAGTCTACAAGGGACCAACTTTATCCTCCTTCTATTTTGTCTGATTTTGGTATCTGTTTTCCTTGTTGCATTTTTTACTAAATAGCAAATGACTTTAAACTCATTTCTATTTTATTTTAAAGGCCTTTAAAAAATGGCAGAAGTTGAACAAGAAAGAACCATCTCTTCCTGGACTGCAATTTTCACACGATCAGCTTTTCTTTGTTAGTGCAGCTCAGGTATGCGCTAAGCTTGCCATGCGCACTCTTATAGCCCTAAACTAGATTGTATAAGTGGTTTTACCTAATCAAAAGTAGCGTCAAAGGCTATCGTTCTACAAAAGAGATAATGCAAGATAGATAGATGGATAGATTGATGGATAGATAGATAGATAGATTGCATGAGCACGCCATGGCTCAGTATTAAGCAATTATATAAAATTCGCATCGTGTTCTAGTATTAAAACTATTTTCCTTCGGTGATATCTGAGTCAACTTCATAAGCACAACGTTAGAAACTGCCTACTGTTTTGCGGCCTAGCAACAAGAATGTTTAATTCTGAGGTGGGGGCACGTAAGGGATGTTGGTCACAAGATAAGTAACATCTTAATAACATCCCTAAGTTGAAAACACAGTTGGACTCAAAACGTGCTAAAATATTCGTTTAACAATAGATCTAGACTCTGTGCCATACGCAAAGTTACTTGTACATGTTTTATTTATATGAATTATGGTCTTTTACCGGAAACTAAAACTCTCGTGTTTTCCATATTTTTACTAAGGAAGATATAAAAAAAATTATGTATGAAAAGTCCGGGTGTATCCGCGCGTCCTAAAGAAATTTTCCCGCCAATTTTTTGTCGCTTGCGTCTGCAAAAACATGGCGGCTCCTCGGGTTAATGTGTAGGTTTCAGGCGACGATTTGGTGAAATTTTCAAAAGAAATTATGAACATTTGCATGTATGTAGTTTTATCCGGTTTTAGTGTTTTGCTACCTTTTATGAGTGTTCCTGTAAAGAATATTGCTATGTTTGCATTGAAATGAAGTTAAAATTAATTTGTTTTTATTTTAGTTTGTCTCAGTTTGTCCACATAATAAAAAGAACATTACATGTCGGCTTTATTTTAAAAATAAAATTTATGTCTATCTCACCAGCCATTCTTGATAATGAAGTCAAAATAACCTTGAAACGTATATATTTAAGGGTTAGTTACTGGATATACACCCACGCACTGGCAATATAATGAACGCGGGAAATCTTAATAATGAACGAGGCGAAAGCCGAGTTCATTATGTAAAATTTCGAGTTCATTATATTGCCAGGAAGTGGGTGTATTTGAAAACAAACTACGAACTTTTAATAAGCAATCTTAGTTCACTGCATCGAAAGGCGCGCCTTACATAACTTAACGAACTTGAAGCAAAAGTTTGACCAAACAAAAACCTTTAAATGAAATAAGTACATAATTAAAATGGCACATTCAGTTCAAATAGAATAAAATAGAAATCGCACAAAGTTGTACATGAAGAAAGATTTTAAAAACCAGAACTTTTAAAAACTAACGCGAAGACAATTTTCAGAAGCAAGTAGCGAAGCATTCACTGAGATTTATCAAAACCTGAAATTAAGGAAATGTAGCAAATCCCTTGTTTTAGAATTTACCAGCATGTCCTTTGGGAAGAATGTTCAATGTTTTAATAAAACATTAGACGAACACAGCCAGTATTTGAAGTGTTTTCACACGTCGCCATTCCCGATTAAGTATGTACTGAATCGCTATCTTGAAGTGATCTTGTAAAAACCGGCAAGATCACTTCAAAAACAAGTCAGGAATCTGCATATTTTTGCTCCCAAATGTTCGCCACTACAAAACCAACCAATTTCAGCAATTATAAATCCGGTATTCAATAAATGTGGCAAAAGATTGAATTCCATTTTAAAAAATTAAACAGAAAAACTGATTAAAAATGTCCAAAACTGCTTCACAAGAAACACAAACTTCAAACTTATCTAAAAGGCGGGAAAATTGCTGGACGTGCGCCCAAAAAGCCCGCCAAATTAAATAACTTGATTGTATACTCTGATAAAGGACAATTTTCGCTGGAGTAAAAGCTCAATTAAAATTATTTTGGTTGATATAGGTTGTGGTTTGAATTTTTTGAAGACTCAGCCATAGGTATATGATTTTTTTATGCACGGCCGTGTCAATTAGTGACAGATAGACCAAAATCACGTGATCGATTTTGACCAATTGCAGGTGTGGATTTCTTACAGTGAACGAAGGTTGCCTATTAAATATATATATATACATACATACATACATAAATACATACATACATACATACATATGCATACACCCATACATACATACACATATACATACATACGTTTATTAATATTAAGCCTTCCTCAAAAGGTAAATTCTACACCGTAAAAAAGAGAGAATACTTACTGACGTTTCGGACGTTAGTCCTTCATCGGAGTAAAGGGGGAGGACTAACATCCGAAACGTCAGTAAGTATTCTCTCTTTTTTACGGTGTAGAATTTACATTTTTATTACTAACTTGTTTCTTTAGAAACACCGACGCAGCTTATACTAGTTTACCGCTAGTTAGTTTTCTGTTTGAACATGAAATGGACTTTTATATATTTTTTAATAAATTAAGAAACTGTTACAGTATCTAAGAGGTCGCTTAATTAACTTTTGAAATTATTCCAATGCACGTTATATACAACGATGCTTCAATCAAAATGGTTAGAATCTCTATACAATGTTTGGTATTATACACCAGCTGTTATCAAGATAAAACACAAAAAATAAAAAAAAATTTACAACCTTGATGAGTCGGTTTAACCGTTTAGTTCTATATGAATACGAATTTTCTAGGCCAAGCAAGCTTGGCGTGAAGACTCAACTCATGTGCGCAGAATTTCAGTATCAGTTGCCAATGTGTACTAGTTGTTACTTGAGATCTCTGGGAACCTGAGCCTGTTTGTTAGCTATACCATGGGTGCTAAAATTCCTGCTTACTGTAATTTATGGTTGATTTAAGGGGTAATGGCCGCTACAGTGCCAATATCTGCGGCTTCAAGTTACCTACTAGTACAGCTTAACTTTTAGGCAATTGGTCAGTCCGGAACTGCGCAGGGAACTGGGGCGAGAGACACCACCATATGAAACATCACGTTAAGAGTTGTCATTTGACCAAGTTTGATGCTTTTAAGATAAACAGAGACCAAGTTATAGGCCTTGAAACATAGTTCCAAATCCATACAAACGTCTGTAATGTTGAGACAAAGTCCCCCAAAACCATATTAACTCTTAATCTTTTTTTTTTTACATTTTAAAAATTTATATGGTTTTTGAGGACGCTGTCTCAAAATTGCAGACTTTTATATGGATTTTGAACCATGTTTCAAGGTCTATAAATTCGTCTCTGTTTAGCCCCAAAAGCATCAAACTTGGTCAAATGAAAACTCTGAACATGATCTTTCATGTGGTGGTGCTAATATATCGATTGGTTAAAATTTGAAACTCGCCTCAGTTCCCTGCACAATTCCGGAATGGCCAATACGCTAACAGAACCTCGGTCAACTTACATATTTTTCATTATATTTTTTTGATTCTCTTCTATAAACCTACCTAATAATTTTCCCATTTGATACCACAAACTTTAGACCCGAGTCTGCAGGAGCACTCAAATTCAACAGGTCAGCGGCTTCATTCTCTTCAGGCGAAGCAACGGGGAGTTTTAGCTTAAGTGAAGGATAGCTTTGGGATAATGAGTTCTCTTTCTTCCTTGAGGCTGATGCCCCCTTTTTCCTGCCCCTCTTTGGGGGTAGGGTCGCAGGGTCGTCTTCGAAGCTCACACCTTCCCGGTTGGCAGCTGGGTTTGAAATTCTCAAACAAATGCCTTTTTTCACCGGTTCGCCACGTCTCTCTCTCTCCTGATTCAAACTTGGATTAGCTATCCTAATCACTGGCTTAGAACTATCGACTTCACAATGATAACTTGAAAGAGAATCTTCGTCAGAAAATGACTGCACTTTTTCTGCCGCAGCTGATGATTTCTGTGACTTTGACTTCTTTATTTTAATGACAGCTTTGGAACTGTCTACTGAGACTGAAGGTATGTCCGCTTTGTCATCTCGCTGTGGAGACGGAGGTTTAGATTTTGAATTGGTCTTCTGCTGGAAAAAAGAAAAACAAATGTAAGAGGTCAGAAAAGTCTGCCATTCTTGCAATTTCAGTATATAGTTAATTTATAAACAGTAGCTAAGCCGATTATTTAACGGGTCAAGTGGCCCATAGAGTCAAAGCTAATCTCGAAATTCTGTAGTGTTAAGCAGACGGGACAAGAATACATCGCAGGTCAGCTCCCAGCGATGCTGGTACTCAATTACTGACCTTATAAGGATGGAAAGCTGAGTTAGCTTTGGTAGAAAAAGTTACATAAATATTCTGATCTCAGCAGAGCGTGGGATTAAACGCGGACCTTGTGGACAGAAGGCAGAGATCCTTTTTTTTGATAAAATTAGTGCATTTTTCAGTATCAAGAAAGAAATTAATTGCAGTGGTGTTTCTACAAGACATAAAAAACAACTAATTCATCCGAGAAAACAACGGTTTCAAGATTATTTATTATAGTAAGAATTTTACTTTGATACACAAAATTATCAAGGCACTTATGTGTTCAAAATGGAGGATGGCGAGAGGTTTAATACAAGCCAACTAATGAGCCAAAGAAAGAGATGAAAGTATTCGATGTAGTAATACAATCCATCTATTTTACAGTTAGGTGTCCATTCTAATTTAGAACTCTGGTAGAATAAGCCAATCAGATTGTTATTAGATTATAGTATGTGGTAACCTAATTGCAAAGAGAAATAAAAGGATGGATTAGAATGCTAAATCCACTATTAAATAAATTAGTTCGGGCATACAATTGTATAATAAAAGTTAAAACAAGAAGCCATTCCATTTTCTGATGTTGAAGTTTAAGTTTAATATTTCGCGTGTCATTCGACAGCCATCTTCAGATTTTGTTAAGTAATACAAATCAAAGCAATCTTAAACTAAATAAAATTTGCTTTGATTTGTATTGCTAAACAAAATCTGAAGATGGCGGTCGGATGACAGCTGAAATATTAAATTTAAACTTCAACATCAGAAAATCGATAGCTTCTCGTTTTAACTTTTATTATAAATCGACGGTCCTTTGATTTGGCTATGTCACATACTTTGATCTGGTTGATTGGCATGTTTATTTCATGGCCACTAAAGCCACGGTGCATCTAAAACTCAAACAACCTTCGAGCTCAAAGGTTACAAACCAATTCCAAATAAATTCTACCTATTAACTACAAGGTGAAACTGCGCAAAAACGTTTTTAAGATCATGTACAAATCAGTTCGTGTTAGGAGCGGCTAACATCTAAACGTAAGTTTATTACACTATGATCAAAACATTTCAACCTAGTCTGGACTAAACCACTCCCATGAATGTGGGTCTTGCTGGGTCTTAAATTTAACACGTACACACACAGACTAACAAAGAAACCATCAATAGGGTGCAATGAAAAATTACAACGATGCAGTGTGCATGCAATAGCATACAATGCAATGTGGGTACAACTGAAATGCCTCTTACGCCACACTTTGGTGTATGTTGGAAATCTAGGAATTCCTTCCGGGGTCTAAAAGTCGAGATGGCTGAGTTTGTCACGACTTGAAACAAATAAACATGAAAGTTCTGACGTCTAACGGCAACCCACTAACCGCATTTTAAAGTAACGGTTAAGTCTATAATGAGCTATGTAACTTACCTCGTCTTTCTTGAGTTCCTTCATGATGGATTTTATAAGTTTTCCCGGTTGAACCCCATCCGGAATGTAAAACTTGTGTTGCTTAAACAGAGCCTGGGTAAAAGGACAAGACATTCAGTTACTCTAATATACAATGCAAAACATTAATCAGTATTTATAATTTCATATTCTCTTTAACAAGTTTGGAGCGGAAAGCATGTTTTATTTCTTAAAGGGAAACGGTACTGAGGGATGAGCGATTGATCCGGCGAGCTCGTCCCATGTAATTTTACGTCACTTTCGGACGGTACTGTAGTTGTTCTTTAACTAAAAAGTAATTGTTTTTTTAAATGTTCCCAAAGACAGAAGCTAATCTATTGGAAGCCCCGTTATTTGTTTAAGTAGTAAAGGTAACCAGAGCAATCAAGAGAACGCCTTGTTTAAAAACACAAAAAGGAGAGGAGAGGGGCTAAATGTGTAGCCTTTAAATTTCAAACGACCTTTTGGCCACTGTACCTTATGCTTGTCTTGCTTGTTTGTTAAACAAAGAGTCAATCAAGTTAAGGCTGGTAGACGAAAGATCATCATAAGAATTAAGAGCCATTTTGACACGCCAGAAAGTTAGCGTTTTACTTGGCTTCACAATTTTCACCATGGGTTCTATTCACCAAGAGTTGCTTCATAAGACTAGGGATTACTGCAGGGTGGAAATTTTCAGTGAAAGACTTACATCTCCTTTTGTCGTCCATTTCTTCAAGCTATCAGCCATGTCTTGCAATCCTTTCACCAAATAAGGAGGCGTCTTTTTTCCTGATTCATGGATTCCTGAAGGAAATGGGATGTAATATTTAAATGATGACAACAAAAAAATGTGTACGTCATCCTTTTAGAATCCAGTGCAGGCATCAAACTCTATGCCTAATCAAAGCTAACATCCATAGAAAAATGCATGAGTCGATAACTTGACAGCCACAACAGTTAAATTTCCTACCAAGCAGGGCCCAGTTGTTCGAAAGCCGATTAGCACTAACCCAGGATTAAATATTTATCCCATATTCTTGTTTCCAACCTTTCAGAGACGGATTTGAACTGTAATTTTGGAATTGATCATTTTTTCCTTTAAAAATCCAAACAGTATTCTTAAAGAATCGTTAACCTTTTCTTAAAGAAGAAATTGCTCCTTGAATTTTCGCTTAACCCAGGGTTAAAGTTAACCAGCTTTTGAACAACCCAGCCCAGAGCTGCAAACTAAAACTCTTTTTCTCGTTATTACAGGGTTCAACACAACAAAGGGCAGCCTGATACGCTCGATTCTGAATCCAAAGCCGATGGGCTTCAAATTTTTTAGGGATTCAATGCGTTTTATTGGTGTCTTAGTAATTCTTGGTAAGTTAATTAAGGCGATGGTTAAACCAAAAACATAGGTAATGATGTATAACTGCAAGTGACAGATAAACCGAAGTCACGTAATCGATTTTGATCATTGCGCGCTTAATAATGAAAGTTATCTCATACAATTGTTTCATTTGTTTAAAAAAAAATTGTTTTCTTGTTATGAAATCACGCCATTATGCATGATTGCTTTTGTTTTCGTTGTTATCGACCGCAGAAATTTGCTGTCTAATCACAAGTTCACTGTGATGATTTAGTTATTCTAGCCAAGCCCTAAACTGTTCGATCTGGTTTTCTCCTGCTTTTTTCCTTTGTAATGATGTGTTTTTTCTACGTTCCAACAGCTTACCAACCATCTTCGCTATCATGTATTCAACTTACATAGTGACAAACAAAAAAAAAACGAAACGGTAAATACTTTATTCAATGTCAGTCGTAATGGAAGTGGTTGCACATTCTTCCTAGCCAGAGGCTAATGTTCAATCGTTCGATAGCTCAGAATTGGCATGGAAGTTGAATTTGATGAGGGAAGAAAACCGGAGTACCCAGAAAAAAAAAAACAAAAAAAAACCTCGGAGTCAGATTGAGATTGACAAATTTCAGCCCACATGCAGAACTTGGTAATCGATCCTTTGTCGTAGAGGTGGTAGGCGTGACTGATGATCACTACTCCAACCTGGCAAAATAAAAGTCGGGAAAAATTTAAGCTTTATTGAGATTCAAACTTGTGACGCTTAGTCTTGTGCTGCTGGTGTGACTTATTTCCAGTAGCTGTGACTTGAAAATCCATTGTTTCTTTTGCTATAGGCTTGTGCTTAAAGCCTGACGTTCGGTTATAATGGTTTTGTATAATAATGTTCATTCATTAAGTTTGAATATTTTGCAGTTTTTTCTTTTGCCTACCACTTCCATATAAAGTTTTTTAGTTACTGTTTAAAAAACATACAAGGATTGTCTGAGATTTTGGTGTTGATGGTATTCAGTAACTGTAGACTGGCATCAGCTAATCTCTTGTCTTATGCCTTTTGTTTGTTTTGTAGCTTGTGGTGGATTCATATATAGTGTTGTCGTGTTCATAAAGCAAGGGGTAAGTGTCATAAATGGAATGCTGCGTCGATGTTTCTACAGAAACAGTTTTATAAATTGAAAAGCTTTACACCGTAGTGAGAAGAATTTTGGAATTGACGTTTCAGACTAAAGTCCTTCGTTGGAGTGAATGCCGACAAAGGACTGTAGTCCGAAACGTCATTTCGAAAATTCTTCTTATTAAGTACTGTGTAAAGCTTTTCAATTTGTAAAACTGTCCAGTGGTAAGTGATTCGATCTACATACGAGTGCAGAAAACATAATAGATATATATTACTGAAATCTATGAAAATTATTTAGATGTATGTAGAACTGTATTTGATATTTCAGTGAACAGATCAAGAAAAAACGTCTTATTGGTTAATATTTTGGTTTAACTCCGTCCAATTTTAAACATTCTTGTTGAAAGAAATGTATCTCATTTTGTGTTGGAAATTAAACAAAATTAAAAAATCCTTTAAAACCCAACTTAGGTATTCTTTAGAAGCTTTGATTCCAGTGTTTTTAGATTTGGTTTCACAGTTTAAATATGTACAGCCACTTTAAGAAAACAAACGCGATTGAATGTTTTGTTCAGCTGCACGGAGTTCTTTATTATTTATACTAGGCAGGGTTAGTTTTAATGATTCAGTGGCTTGATATCGGAGATAAACTAAGCAACACGTGACGGCCTTTTGTCCTGTGAAGAATCTGTAGTTTTTCTCGATGATGTTAGGGAAAAAAATAAGCTCGAAAAGACAGCAAGTCACTTTTATTACTTTATTGGGATCAAGCCGTCATTTTTAGTCACCAAAAGTTGAAAAATTGGCATCAAAAGTAAGTTATGGTGAAATGGCCCACAACTGGTCTAGCAGGAGTTTGATCAGTGTTTTTAACATCTCACATATATTGAGCAAAATATCGACTTTTTTATATCATCTCAATTGCCACAAAAGCATTTATAGAATTACTGCAATCTTATTTGTCCGATATTTGGAACGTCAGATTGAATAAAATTTATCATTGCCAGAAGATGATAATTATGAAACGAAAACCTGCGTTGAATAGTTTTTAAAACACAATTATTAAGTTGCGTTAGCGATTAGATAGGATGTGACAACATAAGGTTGAAGTGTTTATGAAAATACTTGCAGCTTAAATAGTAACCATCAGAAATGAGCTTTACTACGTAATACATAAAAACTACAATGCGCGGCGAGTTTTCTACCTACCGAACTGAAGGCCCCCAGCAGTGACTTCACTCTCAACTTCCTTGATTCTTGTAGCATTAGCTTTGAATGAGCGTAAAATACTGTGCAGAAAGTTATCATTACCTTCTGCTTTTGTGAACAAGTGGACCTTTGTATTAAGATTAATAATTGGTATGAAATTGAAAATAGTTTTTGTGGTGATAAAAGATACCCACAATTTTTACCAGGAAGTGAAAGCGGAAAACTTTAGTTCCTCATACGTTTAATTGGTAGTATTAACTTTGCCCTTTATTCCGACGAAGGACTAACTTTCGAAACGTCAGTAAGTATTCGCTATTTTTTACGGAGTAAAATTTACATTTTTATTGCTAAATTGTTTCTTTAGAAGCACCGACACAGCTCAAACTAGCTTACAGCTAGTTAATTTTCTATTTCAGTATTAACTTTTTTTGGCACAGTTGGTTAAATCTCTGCCTTCTGGGTCTTCTGGTCCCTAGGTCGATCTCTGGCTTTGGCGAGGTTTTAATATTTCAGTGTTGGCGACCTTCTTTCTACATAAGCTAACTCAGCTTTCCATCCTCGCGGGGTAGGCAGACAGTATTAGCGTCTGCAGGGGGCTAACCTGCGATGGATTAGTGTCCCGTCCAGGGGGTCAAAGACTCTCATCCTCTAAACACTATAAAAACCGCCGGGGTAATCACTGGTTCAAACGACCCACTGGACCCGGAAAGGATTTAGCTTCTTTTTTTATTAACATTTTTTGTTCGTTTTCCAGGCGACTGTAGGAGCAATTCTAAAGAAGTCCCTGGATGTGATTACTATCGCTGTGCCACCTGCTCTGCCTGCTGCAATGTCAGTTGGGATTGTTTATGCCCTTCAAAGACTGAAGAAACAGAATATCAGTTGCATCAACCCATCGCGGTAGGCAAACACATTGAATTCTGTTCATAGTGCAATGATTTGGATGTCATCCAAACTTGGCATTTTTGCAACTACAACTAAATGTGGTTTTGATTTTACAGAGACAACCGAAGTTCTTGCAATGGCGAAATCAATTTTACTGACAATTTCCTGACGCCAGAATTGTTAATAATCGTTATCTAAACTAAAGCCCACTCAAAAGCTGTTGAGTCATGCTGTTTATACTGTGAAAGCGTTATGCAGAACTGTTTTTCAAAATAAAGCACTCAAATCAACAAGTCGATCAGGTTATTGCATGAGTGTCATGTGAAAGGTCTCCATCCACTTTTGAGTGGTAAAAATGGTGTCCCATATTAGTAGTCCTTTGGCCAGCTAGAAATGACTTGAAACCTAAATTGAGTTCTTGTATAAGTGATTTTAAAACGATCTTCATCGATGCTTGGTGTGTTAGCAGCAATGTTTGTTTTTTTCTTCAGGATTAATGTCTGTGGTAAGGTCAAGCTGATGTGTTTTGATAAGGTTAGTACTCAATAGTGTATTTGTAAATTACATAGTGATACTAAAAACTAAATATTGACGGTATAAATTTTTTCTACGATGTTTAACTTTAACAAAAAATCTCAACAACTGTTTTTTTGGAGACACATGCACTATCGCAGCTTACCAACTTCATTGGTTTCTATTCATATTTCGGCTTTGACTATAACTAGCTCTCAAGGTACCAAATACAGCTGATAAAGGATTTCAGTAGTTTAAGCAACTAAAAAAAGTGAAGTGTAAACAGACTATCTTATAAAATAATTTGCATAGTACTTGCGTTTTGATTGGTCTACCAGTGTGTTTTCATAGCGCTATGAAGCACGCAAATGGCTTGAGCGATATGATTGGCTGTCTCCAAGGTGTGAGAATTTACTGTTTCAGGAAAGAAAAAAAACTCTACATATCGTGTTTCTCTTTGTTTAGACGGAAAACAATTTTATGAAAGAAATAAAACATGTTTACCGTGCCTTTATAGCCTGGTGAAAACCGAGGCGAACATTTGGGAGAATTCTCGAGCAGGTGAAAACACCCGACTTCTTCTCTAGGTTTCTGTGATCTGCTCTTAAATTCTCCCAAACGTTCGCCTTGGTTTTCACCAGGCTATGAAGGCACGGAGAACATGTTTTATTTCTTAATTATATAAGAGTTGGATATTTAGCATGAATGGATTCGCGTCAATAGATCATACGTCATGGAGGTTTAGTTTCTAGTATCACTCAACTATTCAGTAGCTATTTGGTAAATAGAAAAATTCCTAATATTGAAATTTCAAATATTTTGGAAAGAAACAGTTTTTTTTTTTTCCCTAATAAGCTGTTATTGAAAATAGTTCTTTAGGAAAGTAACCAATCAGAAAAGGCAGGATTTGCAGTAGTGCATGTGTAAAATGATAATAAATCCTTTTGGCTGAACTTACTGACAACCATGGAAGGGATCCTTAAAATAATGTTACATGTAGACCTCTGTACCCAGAGTAAATATTTTAAGGACTCAACTGAAATAATTAATTATAAGCATGGTAGGTAGTTCTTGAATGAATTCATTCAAATGCAACTTATATAGTTTTGTTGAACTTGGTTTTCGTAATTGCTTGTGTTCGTAGCAATGAAACCGTAACGGCTTTTTTTTTTTATTTTAGACTGGCACTTTAACGGAAGATGGTTTGGATGTGCTAGGTGTAGTGCCAGTTGAGAAAGCAAGGTATTCATTTTTTTTTTTTACAAGTTTGGTAGATTTTTTACTTTGAGGAACACAATCTCTCTTGGTAAAGTTCGTTTTTTGGTTGATTTGTCATTAATTTTGTTTTCTTTCTCAAGGTTCTCAAACACGGCTTTACTAAATAGTTTTGAGCATTGCAAAATAGGAAAACAGCGAAATGCGAACGGCTGTTAAGACTATATTTGTCTAGTTAAAAATACATTAAAAGATTGTCAGACTTCGGTTGGTCTCAGGGAAGAGCTGTTGCCATTGTCAGGGTAGGCGGCAAAACTCTTGAATGGAAGAACACGTGTTTAAGTCGTGATCATCTAGGCAAGGGGTCGTAATCATGCCTGTCCTAGAAAATGTTAAAATTGGAATTGGCATTTCCTGCCTTTTTAACAAAGCATGGAGCAAGTATACCAAGGTACCAGTAACGTGTGTTCGTTTAGTCAGTTAGAGTAAGACAAAACTCGTGAAAGATTTCTTTGTTTTTAACGAACAAATTTGGGCAAACCACCATTTAAACTTAAGTACATATCCTCCTTTAAGCTGCGTGGTCTCGATAATTTATAAATCAAAGTGAGCGGAGGATGCGGACTTTTTAAAAGCTCTGCGTGATATTTAACTCGGCGCCAAATATAATCCTTAAAGGTCAAAATATTTCAAACTGAGATTTAAAAGTATAACAAGACGCATAGCGACGTGAACTCGGGATTTTGTATAATTTTCTAAAAAAACTGATTAGCTTGTTTGATATTGAATGGTTCTCGATATGTTCGCTTTGAATCTCAATAAATGTTCCAGTCATAGATAGCTGATTTGAAACCTTATGATTCTCGATAAAATGTTCACTCTTAACGGTTCGCTTGTAGAATAATCTCTCAAAATATTTACTCATAAGATTTCGCTCATAAAGTTATGAAAACGCGTCGTCCCCGACGTCTCCAAAAGAAGGAAAATCAGTTGCTAGCAAAGACAACAGCAAAGGTAACTTTTTGAACATGAGGTTCAGAATTAATCAGCGCATGCTGGCACAGGTAGCTCAACCTGAATGTTTTGGGTTTCCTGTAATTAAGCGATCGTAAGGATCTGAATACGAAAATAAGCGACCTGACCTTTTTGTCGTCTGACTGAACGTGAAAAATTACGAAGCCGAATGCGTACGTGATATCCTAAATAGTAAAATACATTCTCTTGCTTACCATGCTTCGACAAGCAAGTCTTCTTCTTAAAGTCCATCTATTGATTACTGCAACACCTTCTACGACATTGAACTTGCCGGAACTACAAAACCCGAGCCGAGTTTTCGTCTGATACAAAAATAGAGAGTCTGCCGACAAGAAATTGGCTCATGTGTAGCTGTCTTTAAAAGAATAACATCTGAAGTGCCACGCGGACTTCAAAGGGTAATTGTATTCAGCAACCTTAAATTTTAATATTAATGTACGATTGTATTTTATGTTTTTTTAAAATAAATGCTAATTTAGTATATTATTTTAAAATTTTACGTTTTTGTGGGAGTTGACTTAGCTACTAATCAGTAATTTTTACCAATAGTTTCCAAAACATAGTCCCTTTTGGCTCCTCCTTGTCACGTGGTCCTCTACTTGCTGCTATGGCAACGTGCCACTCACTAACTGTAATCGATGGAGAGCTACGTGGTGACCCACTGGACTTGAAAATGTTCGAGTCTACCGATTGGGTAAGGTAGACAACACAGTATTTAAAAAAATGTTATATAGCATGATATGTATCGAACCCATGTGCTGTTGTTGTGTTCCCATTATAAGTTCAAAAACGAATATGGATCAAAAGAGTCTTATTACCTTTAGTAACTGACGCAGTTAGAAAACTAACTAGCGGTAAACTAGTTTAAGCTGCGTCAGTGTTTCTAAAGAAACAATTTAGTAATAAAAATCTAAATTCTACACCGTTAAAAAGAGAGAGAATACTCTCTTTTTTACGGTGTAGAATTTACATTTTTATTACTAAACTGACGCAATTACTCTACCCTTGTTTAAATTCCAATTTGCATTGATTAAGTTAGAACCCAGACTCTTCAGTTAGAAAAAACACAAAGTGCTATACAACAAAGGAGAAAATTGCAATAAAGATAAATACTGTGTATAAACCAATTCAAAATAATATGTTGCCAACATAATCCGCCGTTCAATCGCACTTTTTCAAACAGTTTAGTTTAGCAATTTATTAGCTATTTCAATGCAAAGATACCAATCCCTACACATACGTAATATAGCTAAGTTTAATGTGTAACTGAAAGTTTTTGGAAATTGAGTTTAATATTTCAGTCTCGCTTTCATGTTTACAAAGTCACCTGACCGTGCAAACTATAACAAGGTATGAAGATCAGAGAATCGAATGATTTTCAAAATCCAAGGAATATCAGTTTTTATTTGCAGGAAACGTTTTCTTATTCGTTTAAATATGTCACGGGCAAGATCTGTCTTTGTTTGAAATACGTGTTCATGTTCTATACGTTAGAAAAACCTGTTGAATACTTTAAACAATTTAAAGTATTCGTAGCCTAACCAAGGCGGTGCGCCAAAAGTCCTGGGTTCGAACCCTTGTTCTGCAGAGTGTTAAACATTTGTGTAACCTTTTTTCTGTAAGCTCTTTGAGCTTTTCCTGATTACATGGGCGGTAAACAGAGAACCAGCATTTTTTGCGAGCTAATCAGTGATGGATTAGTGTCTCGTCCAAGGAAATAATTCATCTGCTCAACACAGATAAACCGGAGATACAAAAACCAAGCACTGGGTCTATGGATTACTAGGCTAGTAAAATATTTACCTACGTAGCTTTGCATAACCAAACTGTATCATTTTCTTGCAGGTTCTCGAGGAACCTGGTGAAGACACAACCAAATTTGACAGTATTGTTCCAACCACGGTGAAACCGCGCACCAGCGAGGCGTTCAAAGTAGAGGCAGCGCTTGAAGGACACGTAAGGATGCATTTAGCGATTAGAAGATTTTATTTTGGGGCCTTCTTAAAGAGTTAGAATTAGATCCAGATTAGAAAAAGTGTTTTATGTAATCTTAGTACATTCTTTCAGTAGCGCTGGTTGTATTACAGACAGATTACTTTAGAAACAATCCAAAAAGGTTTAACTGCAAAAATCTTCGGTAAGAATGTTAAACAATTTTGTACCATGTAACAGCACATACGTCCTCCGATATTTTGCGTGATCCTTCAAAAAGCAAAGTATCTATAATCTATATGAAAATTTTAAAACTGCGAACGAAATTCTACATGTTTCAGTTTGAAGTCAAATAAAAGATGTTTTTAGCTCAGCGTATTTGTCGTAAAAGCTTGTTTGTTTTATTAATTGTCAAAGAAGAATGTTCTAGATTAAATAGTGGGTAAAAAATATATCCCCAGGTTCATTAACATGTACAGTTTTGTGGTGAAACCTTCAGGTCTCAGTGGGTGAATTGAATTCAGACAAATTGGGGTAAGAAGAAAGTGAACTTGTAACTCAAAATTTGTGTTCAAGAGAAGGCCCTTATGTTTTAAAAAAACTTGGAAAGATACACCATTTTTCTAATGCAAATTTTTATTCGCCCCAGTCCTTTGTGGGGACAAAATCTGCAAATCTGGTAAACTAGTAAGACAAAATGTGGCCGAGCAAAACTATTTTGTCCCCAGAGAGACCTGAAACTGGCAAAAATTTGCATTAGAAAAATGGCGTATTGCTTTCATTCTTGTTTTCCTAAAATAGATAGTAGAGTCTTGATGTTTGTAAATAGTTGTCCAGGGAGCTAAGTATTTTTAAAGCGTTAAACCCTTATGGCAAACAATCGTTTATTGAATAACAGCGAGAGTGTGATGCTTGTGGGATGTTTGTTTTATAAATTGAAGATAGAGATAGTACATATCTACTAGTAACTTAACCATTTAACTCTGAAAACTGGAAGTTTCTTTATGTTTTGTCTGTGCTCATTTTAGTTATTTCTCTTTTCCGCTGTAGACTCCCTACGAGATCGCCATCATCAAGCAGTTTCCCTTTTCCTCAGACATTCAGCGCATGAGTGTAATTACACGCACATTAGGTTCACAAAACATGGATGTGTATTTGAAAGGGGCTCCTGAAACAGTGGTCAGCCTATGCAGACCAGAAACTGGTGAGTAACACGCATTTTGTTATGAGAAGGCACAGAAGGCTAAGTTTATAGTAATTTGCTTGAATATGACACGCAAATTATTGAAGCGTTCCAATTTTTTTTTATTAAAGGGAAGCAGCGTGGCGCAGTGGTCAGGGTCAGAGTTGGGGATTTGAATACGGAAGACCTGAGTTTGAATACCTGACTCAGACTCCCCAATGGATTTGTTCTCGGTGATCCCAGTGGCAAATTCACCACACTTTATAAATAGTCAACTAGTTTGCCTCCTACTGGTTGGGATTCTTAACTGGGAGAGAGTGGGTGCGTGCAATATTTAAAGTTCCTGAGAGGCAGACCTTCTGCATTTTCTTTAGCACATCTTTAGCTTTGCGGCTACAATTTTCTGCATTGTAACATCTAAGTCCTTGTTCCAACCACTCAGTACGTCTGAGGTGATGTTTTACTGGTTAATCTCGTATCCTCGAGACCTCTGCTACAACTCCCATCTAAGTGGCGCATACTTCATGGTCTTCTCAGAAGTCTTCTTGTCGCGGTTGCTCACCCAGGTGCAGCTCATCTCTAACGCTATCACTTGCTCCTCGTTATTGTTAACTATCCTGGCATCTACTCTATTCGCTCTGAGCTCTTGGTACTCCCCATGTACTGGAACGTCCCAATGCATATCTGCCGTTTCATAAACTGGCTGTGGCTCGATGGATGAGTACCACGGGGGCACAGACTGTGTCTATCAGGCCCATGTCAAATATGATCTCAAAAAACAGGACCTTCAGCACCGCATCATGTCTTGCAAGGTACTTGGTCTGTGCAAGTGCGGGACATGCAGATAGAATATGAGCCAAGCCCTCTTGCACAGTCCCGCATAGCCTACATACGGGATCGCTATAGCTACCAGCACTCACACGTGTCTTGTGAAAGAGTACAAACGTGTTGGTAATAACTGTTCATAAAGTTCAAACATGCCCGCGATAGTGTGTGTTGGGCAGGTTCGCCAATCGCTCAGCCATCAAAAGCATCGCTCGGTACTCAGCTCTTCATCTCTTTGCCTTTCCATTACAAGCTTTCCTTGCCATTTCCGTTCACTAACCTCCTTCTGTAACCTTGACTCCCAATATTTCCTTAAGACATTCTTCAACTTAATTCCAGGTACCATAACTCCTTCCTCTGTAACACAACCTGGATCAGGGTACTTGAGTTGTAAGTCCAGTCTATACCCCTTTGCATACACACTTGCTTCCTTCGTCAGTGCTTGGTGTCCCATACTCTCCGCACGTTCCTCAAAGTCCCGTACCATTTGCATGGCCGGATCTCGGTTCTGGTATAGCTTTACCGCTGCTTTCACCTTTGTTTCTTTGTACTCTATCTCGATGGAGCGCAGCTCCCTACCGCCATTCTCGCGAGGCAGGTATAGCAACGATGTTGAGGCACAAGGGTGTTTGCCTCCATTTTCTACTACAATCTTACGAGCGTCTCTATCTACTTGTTTGAGTTCGGTTAATGGCCAGCTCTGAGTCAACATAAAGTAACTCATAGCTGGCATCGCAAACTGATTGGATGCAACAACACGATGGAAATCCATGAGGGGACTCAACCAAATTACCGACATCCTGCAGAGATACTCTCAGCACACACACTCTAGAGCTAGCTTCTCTTCTTGCTTGAGACTTTCAAGCACCCCTAAAAACTTGTAATGTTCTCCATTTTCTAAACTCGGTATTTTAGCATTCCCATCAACTTCCAGACCACGACTATCAGCCACATGCAACCCCCTCTTAAAGTGCGCGACCGCACATTTCTTAGGATTCGACTCTAGTCCCACGTCTTCCAATGCCGTCTTGACCGACTTCATCACATATTATTATTATTATTATTATTATTATTATTATTATTATTATTATTATTATTATCCTTTTCCCATGCAACAAATTTGATCTCAATGTCTCTCCTCTATCTGTAACATTTACACAATGCCAAACGGTGCAACAAAAAGCACTGAAGTCCTCACCAAATGAAGAAATCAAAAGTCACACAAATACTCAGTATGATGTCTTCAAATCAACCAAAGTCGTTATCAAAAATCTTAAAGCGGATCAAGAGAATATATTATTCTACGGTCTTATCTACCAGGGCTTCTTCTTCAAACATGTCATTAATGATTCCTTGCCTGAACTAAACAATATATGATCATTATATAGTACAGTCAAAACTCCCCAAGAACATATACAATTTCACAATCCGTTACATCAACAAGGAAAAACGTAATGAAATGGTGCATCTCGTCATCAGCTGATCGTTCATATTGTCTATCACAAGAAACTCTTCTTCACGAAGTTGCTGGCTGCTCAACTTATCTCACCCAGGGTCGATTTACAAGGAGACATGATTCTTAATTTCTTGCCAACGTCACTACAAGTGTTGAAAGACACTCATTTATGCTGATCTTCCTGATTTTAAAAGCCCCTCGATAATTGCTAGAGACCCTCAACAACAACAACAACAACAACAACTTTATTAGCACTCTATATTACATACAGCATAAAAAAACAAAAGTTTCAAGAAATAAAAATTGATGAGCACATGCCACTTAGAAAATAGTCTAGGGACTAATCGAGCTAAGTGGAAAGGCCAGACAGTGTAACTATACTATTGGTAGGGTCCATCAGCACAACACAAGACGTGCCAAAACAAAACAAAACAAACATGAAAAACGATGCATAAGAATGTGTAAGGGAAGAGAAAAAAGAGGAAAACTAGTAATGTCTATGCTGCAATGAAACTGACATAGATTACATTATAAATATTTTAAATATTCATTTTTGTGTTGAATAGTTATCGAGGAGAGACTCGGTTAGATGTCTCTTGAAAGTTGACAGTGGTTTATCTTTCAGGTTATCAGAAATTGAATTCCAAACTTTTACGCCATGGAAAGGAATAGTAAATTTACCCTAGTTGGTTCTTATTTTTGGTAAATAAAACGATTTCTTTTTTGCCAGTCTTGTATTGTACTGATGAACACTGCTTAAAGGTAGGAAGAAGTAACTGAAGGCAGACGAAAGAGTTCCATTGTTGTATTCGTACATGAAAAGGGTATTTTTTAAATAAATCAGGTCTGATTTCAACTAATAACAGCAGCGTGGCAAAGTGGTCAGAGTTGGGGATCTGAATGCGGAAGACCCAGTTCAAATCCCCGACTTGGACTACTGAATGAATTTGTCTTCGGTAATTCCTGGGGCAAATTCACTACGCTTTGTAAATAGCCAACTGGTTTGCCTCCTACCAGTTGGGATTCTTAACTGAGGAGAGAGGGGGAATTTAACATGACACTGAAAAGCTCCTTTAGGGGAGTTGTCATTACGTATTTATATTATATTATAACTGTCTCTTGATTTCAGCTAATAACTGTCTATATGTTCTGGAGCTATTGTTTGGCTTCGACTCAAACTTAAAGAACAATATAATCCGAAAGAAAGAAAAATATAAGGAACTAAATATATTTAAGAAAGTAGAATTTATAAATTTATCAATAAGTGCGTTAGGTGTATTTGCTAAGGAATCATTTTCTCTTCATTCAATACTATCTAACTTAGGTATTGAAGATATGGTACAAATATATATAATACGAAGGATTACGAACATAACAATAAGGTCGACGTACTATATATTCTGCTGTAGAAACAAGTCATAGAGTAACCCTGAACTGATTAAATATTTAGATTTATGTCAATACAAATTCTTTTCAGTTATTTATAATTGATTTAAGTAGTCAGTTGTGAATTACCTTTCATAAGCGAGACTTACAATTATAAAAAGGCCTAATGAAAACAAAGTTTCCATTATTATTAATGCTAGTTAGCTGAGGCTCCGCCTTGAGATCCTTGGCGCAAGCTAAAAAAAAAGATTGCTGCAAGGCTGCACTGAACGACATCATCGATATTTCCACCAATGAACAGCAACTGATAAGTGCAGTTGTAAAGGTGATTTACTTAATTTTGGTGATGCCAGCAATCAAAGCAATAAGTGAACGATCATTTGGCGCTATGCGTTGACTCAAAACCTAATTAAAACCAACTATGAAGCAAGAGCGCTTAAACTATCTAGGGCATAAGGAATATACTGACGAGTTCGCCTGCCCTCCGTCACCAGTGACTTGGACAGCGGTTTCAACCATCAACTTTAAATCTTTTAACGTTATTTATAAAGTCGAACCTAACTCTAACCCAACGGGTTTGGAGCACCAACTGTAAATTTTTAAATGTTATGTATAACGTCCAACCTAACTCAAGCCCAACAAGTTTGGATCACTGACTGTAAATCTTTGGACGTTATAAATAACTTTCAACCTAACTGTAACCCAACAGGTTTGGAGCACCAACTATAAATCTTACTACTAAAGTGCGTCAAGGAGTCGATAAAGCACGTGGTTTGATCAACTTCAGATTGAAAAGTTAGATCAATGTTGTAGTGAAATCACAAAGCTGACCGTTCTCGAACGTTAGGCCTTCATCAGAGCAATAGAGAGTATTGCTTATCAGAGTATTACCCTAACTATTAAAAGACAACACTCGAAACATCGGCTTTGTGTTTTACTACAACTTTTCAACCTAGAGTTGATTAACCCAGGTGCTAAGATACACGAGCATATATTATTGCTTGGTACGTGTCAATGTTAGCACCTGTCAAGGACTCCCTAGGGATGATTTTAGAGATCAAAAAGAATACAGCTCAAAACTCGGGAAGCTTGATAAACACACCAGTGCGTCGTGTCTATTTTTTTATTTATAATTTTAATAACATGCATACAACGGATGTGGTAACCAATGGCCACTTA